>JAHZNG010002181.1:0-26998 GCA_027744375.1 Orchesellides sinensis | reverse complement strand
TTCCCAAAAGACTTTTTGCAAATCGTGCAGTACTGTGAAGTATCCTTGTCAGAATCCGCTTGCAATGCTTCCTGAGCTGCAACCCTCTCCGCAAAATTCTCAACTGTCACTGGAGGCAGTTGCACAATCTTCCTCTTCAGATTATAACGATGCCAGTCGGACTTGTAATGCTCACGCTGCAAATCGCCATCCCGAAATCCAACACGGCAAGTCATACACGTCAGTAATCCTGACGCTACTGCGGGACTCTCAATCCTACTTCCAGGTAATGATAAGGAATCTGACGCCATCATTCACCTTTAAAACAAAAACCATTTATACAAAAACTCATTATCAAATTTACCAACCATCCTTCATCCTTCTTCATTCTTACTCAAATCAAACAAAAAATTGTATGGCTAATTATAATTTAACTTACAAACAGATGACAACAATGACTCTTCTAAGTAAATCGTCGTTGTTATAATTATAATTTTTAAAAACTGTTTCACTCCTCTTTTTTCACTTCAACCACAATCGTCGTCAAACTGAACAACTGAACTGAACTGCCAAAATGCATGTGTTTTGCGAATGCATGTGAAAAACATAAATTATACTCTAAACACTCTTCTCACAAACCAAGAAACTTTACTAGGCCTTTCTTTTATGTAACTTTGATATATAGCTAATCGGCCGCAGTAAGTTTCAAATTCACTAATGTAGTTTCAGTACATACTATAATACTACGTCTACAGTCTACAATACGACTTGTGTTTAGGTAGCAGATGTAGTATCCTTTTAAATCTTGCCCGTACAACATGCCTAATGAAGAACATGAGGTAGACAGATATTTACCCGCGAAGAAGAGTTTACACGATACAAAAACACAACAGAAAACAAAGTTTTGGTGCTTTCTTGAGTTACTATCTATCACTATTCAGTCTTCGGTCTGTTGTCTGTGTCTGTGTGAAAGGTGCATTTAAGTTTTACTTTAATCAATCCTTGGAAACTTTCGAAGGCCATTTCGACAAGAATAGTTTAGTTGGTGTTTTGACATAGGAAAAAGGTAAGGAAAGGGTATGACAAGGTTTTCAGGTCAGACTTTTTTGTGGCCAATTAATCATTGATTATAAAATTTACTTGTGGCGGTTTTTAGGTTAAAGATTGAGATCCTGCTGTTCTGCCACCTGCCTGACTACTGACTGATAACCTTCCCGTTTGTCTAATAGGATTTCGTCATCTTCTGTTTCTGTTAGGGAATACGTTTGAAGTTAGTTGCTGGCTGGCTAGTTAGTTACGAAGAAGAAAAGAAGTGAAAATGCCTGCGGATGACATACAATATTCTGATAGATACTACGACAGTACTTATGAGTACAGGTAAGAAGCAATTTGGTTTAACGTTATTTTCATTAACATTAATTTAGCCTGGTATGATGTGATTGGTGGAGTGTGGGAATGAATAACGGACTGTTTTTTTGTTCTTGCTCCAGGTAGGTTTTTGGAAGTTGGTTGATCGGGTTCATCAAGATTTTTTTTTGATTATTTAAACCTTGGGTTTATTATTTTTATATTTTATAAGAAGAAGGTTTGCAATAATATTGAGATTAGGTGATGGGAAATAAGTTTTAAAACTGTTTGTTGTTTGAATTGATGTTCTCTTCTAGAGCCACATGTCTTGCTGTTTCGTCGACCCAAGCCCAAAGCCGAAACGGATAGTCAGATTCCACTGAGCCAGAGTCAGAATCTCAACTCTCAGTCTTCATTGTCAGAGAACTCGCAAGCTACAAGTACAACATCAACAAATGCTGTAATCTGTGGGTGAAGAATAATATGTATTTTTATTTTAACAAAAAGCCTGCAAGACAAGCAAGTATATAATTTGTTTCTACATACTATACTATGACCGCCCTAAAATATAAAAACGTAACATTCGGAGTTCGGAGATTGAGATGGAAGACGTTTGTTTAAAATTTCATTGTATTGTAGACTATAAACTGAACTAAAAACGTTTAATTTGTAAGTGGTACGCTTCCAGAATGAATTTTACTTAGAATGAAACTTATCTGCTTTAATTTTAGTATTATCAACAAATGCTGTAATCTGTGGGTGAAGAATAATATGTATTTTTATTTTAACAAAAAGCCTGCAAGACAAGCAAGTATCAAATACTATGACCGCCCTAAAATATAAAAACGTAACATTCGGAGTTCGGAGATGGAAGACGTTTGTTTAAAATTTCATTGTATTGTAGACTATGAACTGAACTAAAAAACGTTTAATTTGTAAGTGGTACGCTTCCAGAATGAATTTTACTTAGAATGAAACTTATCTGCTTTAATTTTAGTATGCGTTGAATGTAATTTTAAGAAGTACGTTACACATATACAAAGCACAATACTCGAAAAATTAACTGACTTGATTTATTAAATCCCTTATCGACTTTTGTATTTACTATTTACTTATAAAGTCTTAGGGGAGGTTAGGTAGGAGAAAATCTTACCCGATTACAATAAAACAGTGTAACTAATCGTATGATTGTGGCTACCTCGGAATAAATTCATATTTTAAAATATTTCAATAGTAATGATGCTTTACTTAACAACATGTAGATGTGCATGAAGAGACATTTTAATGTAGTAGGCAAATCAAAGCATTATGCGATTAAATAGATGACTTTCGAATTCGAATGACTCCATATCAATAGACGTCAATGAATGACTGCGTATGACATTTTAGTTTCTCAGTCATAGGGTGCAATTTTGCATGGTGGTGGCCATTCAGTATTGGACGAAGAAACAAATGGTGGAGTACCACCATAGTACTCCAAATGCTCTCGAACCGGTCTAATCTTAATCTTACTGTTATCCTTATGATCCAGAACGTATTGAATGAATGTAATAGGGAGGACAACTTTAGCAAGGCTCTTAAATCTCTGAATTTTAGCTCTCTCCATGGCCTTTTTCATTTGAATTGCAATTTCCTCATTACTGTCAGGAGCATTAACAAATCTCTGAGAACATATAAAGACATTCATTACGCCCACATACTGAATTAAATTAAAAGACTACAACCCTCCACAAGTTACTAAATTGCATACCCCAGGCGTCATCCGATTGTACGTAAATGCCATAACCATGCATGCCCTCAGAAAGTGAAAGTACTTCTCTCGGAAACCTCCAGGAGGAACATCCCCATCATGCATTTTATTTGGAAACACCTTCTCACCTTTCCACACCGACAATTGTCTCTACAAACCAAAAACCGTTAGGTTTCAAAATCTTAAATGATCATTATAATTTCCAATTGCAATCCAAATTAAATCATTATAGTAGCAAAAATGCATTAAATGATTAGTCATCGATAATCGATGCCGAATTGTGTAATAATGATTGAGTCGAATTTGCATAGTAAGTCGCATCTTCATCGTTATAAACGCTTTTACTATAAAACAAAGGCATTGGTTTTGTTTGGGGCATTGCGCAACACCGTTCTAGAATCACTTTACAAAAAGCTCTTCCCAACGACCACAACAAAATCAGCTGAGGAGTGTTTTTAGCAGGACGTGTGAGATATAAAGTATTTAGTTGTGTTGTTAATCAGTGAATAATTAATTTTTTGTTTGCCAGTGTGTAAAGAAGTCCTACTACTGAGTTAATCGGAGGTGGCAAGCGAAACCGAAACTTATCCACAGAGGCTTATTTCTGGAGTGACGGAAAAATTACTAAAGGACAAAGGAGGCAGGAGGTAAGATGTATAGCTAAAGTCAAAATACTGTCTAAAACTTTCTAAAAATCTTAACTTAACTAACGGTTGAAATGTTTAAGAACGTGCAAAGGTCAGTATTTGAAGCATTCTGCATACCACATAATTGGAATGACACTATAACTAACCTGGTGAATTCTGAATATACCAAGAACCCAAGATTGCACTGAATGAAATCGACAGTGTTCTCGTGCCGTGTATTTGTTGGATCTCACATGAAATTTTAAATCCCATTCGTATCCAGAGGGTTCTAGGTCGTCAGCGTATATTTGCATAAGCTTAGTTAGGTTATCTTCAGATCCCTGTGTTTTAAAAGTTCAGCAGTCAGGAGTAATTTTTAAATAATTTGTGCAAGTGATTACAAATGTAAAATACCTCAAGAACATGAATATAGTAGTATTCATAAGCACATAAAACGCCCGTAATGGGCTCGTTGTATGACTGAATGTTGATAAGCTCAACGGTTTCCTTATTCCAGTCGATAAAGTGGCCCATTACTTCATCATGGGTTCCGATAAGGAAGAGTCGGTAAAGGGCTGATTTCTGATTATAAGAAATACATATTTTGTTGTAAAAAGATTACTGATTAGCGGTGCATGGTAAAGAAAAATGAAGAGTATCAAATTTCCATACATAGTTAGACTTCAGGAAATTTGATTGTAACGCGTCATATAAGTTTGCTGGAGTTCGAATTTTCTCAGGCAAATCTTCCTGCTGTGCTTCAATAGCTTGCAGGGGATCCTTAAATGGTTCCGACTCGGGAGATATGTCAGGGCCATAAATAGCTTTAACAGCGTCAGCTCTAGATTCTGGGCTTGGAATTGGTACAGGCTCTACCAAACTATCGTCCAAAAGTAGGCCACCAATGGACGTAGCTAGGTTCACCATATCCATCTTTAAATGAAGAGTATCAAATTTCCATACATAGTTAGACTTCAGGAAATTTGATTGTAACGCGTCATATAAGTTTGCTGGAGTCCGAATTTTTTCAGGCAAATCTTCCTGCTGTGCTTCAATGGCTTGCAGGGGATCTTTAAATGGTTCCGACTCGGGAGACATGTCAGGCCCATAAATAGCTTTAACAGCGTCAGCTCTAGATTCTGGGCTTGGAATTGGTACAGGCTCTACCAAACTGTCGTCCAAAAGTAGGCCACCAATGGACGTAGCTAGGTTCACCATATCCATCTTGGAGTACTCTGTTGTCTTAAGCCTGGTCATTTTCATGAACCGCTGGGCTTCCTTTGCGGTAGCTTGGGCAAGTTTCTTTTTGGCTACATAATTATATAGTTAGTTAAACAGTACTTCTTACAGTACGAATTTCTTTAATTAAAATGAGACCACACGCAAAAATATTTCGCTAACGATCTTCGTTGTCATCTAGCGTTGCACTTTCAAATTGATACTCATCGAAACCATAGGATGACCTCCGGCGTCCTTCGCCTGTGTCATAGCCATCGTAATCGTCAGACTCATCATCAGAGTCCTCACTGCGATGTTCGTTTTCCTTGTCCATTTTAATTAATTAGCAAAACCTAAGCACAATAAAACTGACAATGTTATCTTAAGTATTACAGTTAGGCAAAGTGTACTAGGTTTTATTTAACGTTTGGAGTATTGAAGAGAAATGCTTACTGATGTTTTTGGTTTGGGTTGGTTTCAGGTTAGGCACAACCTCAGCAATCGATAAATCCTCAGAGTAAATCTATGGATAAATCCTAGACGGAAGACGAATCGTTAATGAGGAGATAAACAAGGAGTATTGATCAATCAAATAGAGTCTCTGGACATCTGTAGAGAAAGCAACCATAGAAATACATCCAGCGATACAGCTTGAAGAGTGCATACCTATTCAGGGTCCATTTGCTGGACTTGGGGCTCTGTTTCTTCATGCATCCTGTGTCCAACCTCTCCAGTCTATGAGCACATGTAAGATCATTTTACCTTTAGGTCTTTATGTAAGCAATGTTCCCAATCAAAAGATTTGTCCAAGGGCCCAGCTTGCATGAAGAAACGGTTACTTATGAAGAAAACGCTGGTCATGGTTTAAACAATAATGGAACTTTGAATGGGGACGAAGCCAGCCAAGCTTACGTGGAAATTATCAGTTTACCTTCAACTGCAAACGAGGATGTGTCGACCAAATTATCAACCGTGTCAGCTTCTACGTCTGTTGTAAGTAGAAGTAGGAGAAAAATTCCTAAACAGAAAGATTCAGATAATCATCAAGTACCAAAGCTCTCAAGTTTGATGACGTACTGTGAGTCAAATAAACATGAGCTGTTGATGGAAAAATTAGAAAAGTTCAGGAATGAACTCAACATAAATGCGGTTGATGAATACGGATGGACGCTATTGATGTCTGCAAGCTGCGCTGGATCAGTAGAATGTATTTCAGTTTTGCTACAACATGGGGCTGACTGGAATATCAGGGATAAAAAAGGGCTTAGTGCCATGAGTGTTGCAAGGAAGAATCGCCAAGACGCAGTTTGCCAAATGTTAGAAAAATGGAATAATGATTATTTGCGTCAGCAAAAAAATCATGATGATGATGAAGATTCTGATGTTCAGATCATTGAAGGCGAAGGAGAGACCCCTAGTTACTACTGTGAATCTTGTAAAATTCACTATTCCAGCTCCAGAGAGACTCATGAAAAGTCTATCGCTCATTTAAATAGCACACGCCAGTTTGGAGATGATAAAATCCATTTTGGTATTCCTGAATCAAATGTAGGGTTCCAATTAATGGTAAAAAGTGGGTGGAATAAGAGTACAGGTTTGGGACCTGATGGAAAAGGGCACAAGTTTCCGGTTAAGACTATTTTAAAACGAGACAAGCTGGGGCTTGGAAATGAGAAAGCAAAAAAGTCTGCTAGAATAACTCATTTTGGTCCTTTTGATCGTGCAGCCGTAGAGGGGACACCTGAAAGAATAGAGAGGGCCATAACTACACATCGAAGGGAAGCTACCAGGACAAAGAACAGAGAGAGAAGAAAAGAAATTAATTTTAGACGCGAATTTTCATCCCTGTGAGACAACACGAGCTTATTTTATTAAATGGATACATCTAAGATCGTCACGTGCCTTACTGATTTGGAGGAGGCAGCAGAGGATATACTGACCGATCGACAAACCATTATAGATTTAGACAGAACAAGGAATGGCAATCGAGAAGCTTTACGTCACCTCAAAAAGCAAGGGGATAAAAAATCATGGATTGTAATGGGAAGTACGTTTTTTAAGTTAGAGACTGAATCTGTTGAAGATATACTCAAAAAAGGTAATCGGAATAGCTAAACTCAGCCAGTTTAGGTTTATTCAATGTAACTGTATGAATTTATGTGTTAAAACTTTTTACTTATATTAGATCAAGACAGACTTGACAAAGAAATTAATGATCTGCGTGATAATCTTAAAAAGAAGATGGACAAGATCAAAGATTTAGAAGGGAAACCAGCGCTGAAGGGTTTTAACCTGAAACCTTTGAATCGTGATGAAATGTCAGCGATATACAAGACAATCGGCAAATAAAAGTTTTTTGACATTCAAACATGGTTTAATACTTTTATACCATCCTTTATTGCTGACTTACTGTCACACATAAATACCTTTATACTTATACCAACATATAGGTACATATATTTGTCATGTCTCTCAGTCGTGGATCATATTTGATTATTACTCTAGAGTATCACTTCTTAACATTTTAAAAGAAAACTTGAAATTGAATTAATTGAAAGAAATAATTCAAAGCAAACCTCATTCTAATATAATGAAGTCTAATAAATCAAAGAACTCAAGTCAAAAAACGTACAAACTTTAGAATTTCTGTACTAATTGTCTATTACAAATTACAATACTCTATACTATATACATATCTTACTTTACTACTCTCTAAGGTGGGGTCGAGTAGCGTAAGCCTTCAAGGATTTTGGGTCATATAACTGCCGAATCTTATTAAACATGTAACGAAAGAAAAATAAAAGATTATCATATTCTCCATCGTAGTTTTCAGAAATAAACTCTTTGTGATAAATCAGATTCATGTAGTAGACTGCTTCAATGGTGGCAAGAAATGTAATGGGATTTCCGCGCTGGTACCTCCAGAATAATGACTCGATGCCATTCAGCTTTATCTTCGGAAGATCTTAACAAATATTAAGAAATTACCATTGAGCACATCATCGGAAAATTTTTAACACAGATTTTAATTACAGAGCTTTTTGATTCTTTTTTTACGTTAAAGTACGTACTGACTATTTTTGGATCCATGCGAATTTTATTTGTTTGATTCCAAGTTGAATCCACAAATATAATACGATCATACGGAAAGGTACCATTGTTTTCTTCCTTAGTACGTTTCATAAAATCCACAGCGTCTTCTGCGTCGTTAGAAGGGAAAACCAATATGGCCTGTTGGAGTTGAGATTGCAAAACACAAGAATTTTTGGCAAATGCCCAAATCAGGACAAGACTTATTTACAAATTTACAAAGCTATATATTCTTGGTGTACTAAGTGTACTTACCTTTCCAGTGTCAGGCAAATCAGGATAGGTGTGAATTTGTACATCTTGCGGAGCAAGAATGCAACCATGGATAGCCGTGCTCTTTCCGTCAATTTCTTGAGGGTGTTTTATGATATCAATTTTGATGGGGAGCTATCGAATTATATACAACCAGGACAATTAGTTAAGAATGACTGAATGTAGGACAAAATGTAAATGTGTATTAACTTTATCAATACCTTGACTTTAGGAAGCTTTCCAACTAAAGGGGGCATGGGTATATAACAAGTGTAACAGAAAAACTTCCTAGATTTAGAACAATCCGGACAAAGTGTTCTGCCTTCTATTTTATCCAAAAAGGCATAGTCGTCGATTTTGTATCCTTTGAAGGCGTCCGCTTTTTTAATTCCTTCATTAAGGGTATTCTTGCAAAGACGATGCACAGGTTCCGACTCCATCCTTCGTTTTGGTAAAATGCTACCCAATGATCACTAATTCTGAACTTCTAATGCAATATAATAAAATGTTCGATTGTCGGGTTAGATCCCTAGACAAATCGTTTTTTTTTAGACTAGTCTTTATCAGTTGAAGTTGACACAAATTTTACGCTGAAACAAATAAAAATACACAACATAAATTAGCCCTGAGGAAATTGGAATGATAACAACAAAGAAAAGGCAAATTTAACACATGTATACATAAAATATCCTTGCTTAGTTTAGTTTTAGTAAAATTAATTATAAATCAGCCAGTAGTCGTTTTAAGTCCATTGGCCATGTAACAAATTCTCCTGAAAACTACATCACAGTCCTAGCCATCTCGTCACGAATAGGTTTTTACCTTTTTTTAAATAACCTAGATATGAATTAATTTCTCCGTGTTTTACTGCGTATTTTGGATGATGTACATTTTTTATTGTTTTCTATTATTCTTCGAACGATACAATTGTGAATTGGGTAAGGCATGATAAATAGAATTTAAACTACATTTCTTTATAACTACGTAATATCCATTATCTTAACACTTAAATTACAATAAGTCTTTGATTTTTAACCGTAGAGCATAAAGTCAACAAATAACCTCCGTGGCATAAAGTGTGTATTTGTAGATTGAAGTAAGTATTAATATTCAGCGATTCTTTCTGCTAATATAATATTATGCTATAATAATATGTACAACAGTGCAGATTCAGAACTGGATTAAAACCATTATTGTTGTTTGTACATAGAATATAAGTTGCATAAATAACTAATTATGACTGCCGGACCGGAAGAGCCAACTGACTGTCTTAAATGCTACATAAAGAAGCCCAACCATGACCATATATCTTTCACGTTCTTTTCGATCAGTGGCATCCTCCTCTAAAGCTAGAACACGCCGATTCATCCGGCTTAACTGCTCACGCAAATGTACCACCTCTTCACTCATGTCTCCTTGATTCATCAAAGCCGAATCCATTTTATTCCTGCAATAAACCAAGCAATCATAACTTTTCTTGTGTCCACATTTTTTAACAATCCTAGTAGGAGACAAGACAGTTAGTGTTACTGTGTATAATACTTATAACATACTTTCGAGATAAACTTCGATCTTGATACATCATCACCGTTCCATTAGGTAATAAATCATTTCCAAATCTAGCTCTATCATTTTCCACAATTAATGTTTCATCATTATCCTCTGGATCAGTTGACATGTAAGACTCAGGGCGAGAGTTCAATAGAGTGATTTGTCTTGGGGGAGTCTATAATAAATAAGCATACCAGCCATTTAATAACACGGAATTCGGAGGGACTACAATTAAAATGAATACTCTTACTTCTAATTTTTAGTGACTTTACCTGTATCCGAATGGTCTCAGGATCTGGAGGTAACGGCATGGATGTTGATTCCAGCTGAAGCTCTCGTGGCAAGGCCTTAGTTCCTCTATGCTGATCTTTCCCTTAACGTTTAAAATAGTCTTATATTTAACAATTTACTTCACTCAAACTATCTGATTAGAGCAATTATAATTTGAAACTTTCTTTCTTACCTGTCACAATTATTCTGTCCGGAACTTGCATTGCATACTTTTCAGATGACTGACCAAAGGAGGAACGACCCGCCCAGCTTGTATTCCCATCATCACTTTCCCCATTGTCACCTTAATACAAAGATTTACTATGTTGGGAATCAAACTTGTAAATTATTAGATTATAAAAGCACCATTTATAAACAGTAAGACTCTATTGAATTGAACCCAAAATTACTTACATTTCAATCAGACTATCTACGCCATGTATGCTACCAAACTACCAAACCAAACTGCTTATACTAAACAAATCTTCAGGCACCCTATCTAACTGGCAACTGGACTGTGACGAAGTTTTCAGCTAATTTGTTATATGACATATGATGTATGACATAAATATTAAAAGTACTCTTAGCCTAAATTGCATTCCATAACAAATGACAAAAACCAAATATTAAAAACTCATCAGTGCTTACTGCTTACCAACTCGAATTTTACGAGGAACACGCATTTTATTAGAGATTTCAGCCGTAAAGTTGGGATCAGACGCAGTTCCTACAAAGTTCAAGTCAGAACCGCTACCAAATCTCATAGGGGATGACTCCGCACTTGACATGATGAACTAATCACACAATTGACAATAACAAGATTTTTCGATTAATAAGTACTGAATATTTTAACCAAACCAGTCAGTATATATTTTAGATTGTAAATTGTTACTACCAAAAAATTACGGTACTTCTCAGCTGTTCAGCTATCAAAAATCACAATCAGCTGACTGTCCGTTTTTAAAACTTTAACTATTTCAAGACAATAAATTACTTACACACACATAGGCAGTATTACTAAATCAGTACTGCTGTTTAACAATCAGCTGATCAACTGTCATTTAACAAATTATCACAAATGACAAACTAAATTATCACTACTACTGGACTGGCTGGAAACAACTGGAATGAGTTATACTGAGCGTGTAATCCAGTCTAATTGCAACTAACACAATAAAAACCACAAAGCACAGAACAGACTATATGAACTACGTGAGAAGTCAAACCCAAAACTATAATTTTTATACAGGATTTTTACATACTAATAAAAGCCTCTAAATACTACCAAGATATTTTAGTAATTTAGTCAGATTTCTCACACAAAATTTTACGTATTTACTTGAAACGGCAACATGTAAGCATCTTCACTTTTCCATTAACAGATGCATAGATGAGACAGACAGCAACTGGCTGTTTCACTTTCAAAATTTTTCACTGGCAATATTTTTAAACAATTCGTTAAATAACTCAACACAGCCACAGTTGCACTTGCCTTGGCACTCCAACTGACTCCAACGTAGAAGAATGAGATCGGATACAGATACGGACAAGGATATAGGATAAGATAATACTGGGAAAAATATATGTACTACAAGCGGGGCAGGGAGAGAAAGACCTTCCGTGCGGTTTAGGTGTTAGGTCGTGTTAGTGTCTGAGAAAAGTACTTCATCTAGTCCTTATGTATAAAGTACTCTTGATCTAGAAATAATTTACCCACAAACTTTGTAGGTCTCTTGCTTGTAATTAAACTGCTAACAAAGAAGAGGCCTATTTAAGTTTTGAAGTTTATAAGTACATTGTTACCACAGTACATATATTTAGTCCGTATGAATATTCCCAATCCCAATATTCCAAATTCATAGGTATTCCACATATTTCCTTTCGTCATCATATGCATAACATCAAAGTACTTACTCTAACCCTAAAACAGCGTTCTTTGTGACTGTGACCAAGAAGCAATACATACGGCTACATGAAGAAATGTAAAAATGTACTTTGCTAAAATCAGGTTTCATGTTACATACATACATGCATCTTCTCAGGGTCTACTTAATAAAAAACACTGTTCTGCAAACCACAATTCAACATTTGACATTCTCCTTTTTGCTCGTACTCTCGGCGAAACAATATTGGTAGCAATAGCAAATATTAGCAAATCAGACCAGACGCTCATATTTGGCAATGCTTTTTAAAGGATGAGAAATGAGAACTAGGAAGGATGGTATGATCGCCTTATTCGGCATGGTACATAGCTATAGATTGTTTATATGCTGTGGAGTATGGTTGTATGATTGTATAGATGATGTAAACAACAACCGGAAGCCGGAAAAAAAGGACACGCATGCAAAAACCAACCAAAACTAACGAAACATAAATGGGAAGGGGTTGAGAAGGAAAGGGAACATTATGCAATTTGCAGCAATAGGAAAAAATGTTTTGTAGACAACAAAGAGAAGGACCACATCCATAATTTTATTACAATGAGTAATATAATGAATCCTAAAATCCTAGCATTCCGCAATTCGTGTATTAACTAACCACGACCACGACATATGTATGCATATTGCATTTAAGGATACCTCATATGTGTCTGTACAGTAAAAAAGTCATACCTAAGGACTCTCGAGCTTTAGATGATATGTCCTCCTTCAGTCTTCTTTAGCTTCAAGTCTTTCATGAATCTTCCTATCCTATTCCTATATTAGTTAGATATGTATTAAATCACAAACATCAACATAGATTTTGTCTATAGTCTACACATACATATATGCATTGCGGAGGATTCTTTACACAATATTTTTCTGTACACAAAAATGTACATGATACTTATATGCTGCAAGTACATTTAAAAAAGTCATAATATCACGTATCCCATGATCGTAAAAAAAGAAATACGTGCATTGCAACTTGTTGTGTACATAACATAAGATGATGCAGATGGATGTGTGTGAGAAATATAATAAAAACATTTTAGCATTAGCGACAGCGACGAGAGGGTGACGTAGTTTTTTATCCATATAAGATTTAATTGCTATTTTTCTTATTTTAGAAACTTTTTTTTAAAAAAGTGTATTTTAACTAGTTTGATCCTCGTCCTTATCCGTATAAAATACACATACAACTTGGCAGCAGCGTAGCGTTCAACAAGTGGGAATAAGATTGTGATAAAAAATATTTTTGTTTGGATTTTGTGAACACCTGATCTGATCTGATATTTAATTATTCTGATCTATTTTGATATTGGTTTTGGTTGTATTATTTTAAAATAGTTACTCCGTTACTGGTTTATTCCTACTTCAGTAAAGTTGGTATATATTTTATTTAAACTTATTTTGAAGAAACTGAAGGCAAGAACTTCCGGTGAAGTTATTTGTCCGAAAAAGTTTGTAATACTCATCAGTCATCAGCTGACTGTTACGATGTGAAGACATTTTGCGTTAGTGTGCTCGTGCTCAAAGTGAAAATATTCGGTTAATTTTACGTAGTTGAGTGAAAGTTTTATCATTTTTATTTATCTGATTGGAATACTGAAGAATTTGTTCGTATTGCGGGTCTGAATTGAGGTAAGTCATAGTTTATTTGTACGAAGAAACCATAGATTTAAATGCGCACATCACTTTTACCAATTACCACGCATGGTCAGATACATTAATGCGCTTGTGTCTTGGAACATAGGATAGAACCCTTGGTTTATAAAGAGGAAGCAAGATGCGTTCAATGCAATTTCAATTAGTATTTATGAAGGTTCGGAAAGCTTCATTTGGTATTTCTTGACAATGAAGAGGTGACATTTAGCAAGGAAAAGTTGTACATTCACCATTGTTGCAGGCATTGGCGATATATACATATCTTAAAATGCGATGAATTTTAGCAAACTTATCAGTCAGTCGGTTGGAGCTTCATTTTATGTCATGTTACATAGGTACGTTATAGGCTCTCTACCTTAAGGACTAAGACTAAGGACAAGCAAATCTTTTAAATACTGCTTGATAATGGTGGACTAGCTAGGGCTATAGGTATGTATGCAATTCGCATTTTGAATAGTTGATTTGGATTTATATATTTGGCATTTTACTGCACAGATTTGCTGTCCTACACAAATGTCCAATGTCCACCCACACGGTAAAGATTTTTTCGTCAAGCTATTTCTTTCAGCATGCATAATAATATTGCATTTCAAGAACTGCGCATCTGAAGACCCAAATTAAAACCGGTATCACTGATTCTTATATTAGACTAAAGGCCATGACTAAAAGAATTTATACAAATGTAGCTATTGGCTGTTTGACTCAATCTTGAAAAATAAGCATCCCAATATTATCATCATATTTCGTACAGATCTTATGTATGCATTTCGAGTTTTGAAGTTCAGCACTTCTATATATATCATTTGGTTGCTTTCGGTCAAACCGTACCATTCTGCCATGCGACCTTCCAAAATTGGCAATGTAAGAATAACCAAGCTAGCCGGTAAATAACGATCTTTTTTATATAACGTACGTTATCAGGCTCCCAAACGCGTAGTATGTATTTGGCCAGTCAGTTAGAAAGAATCGCATTTTTACATTGATAAGCCGTAGCAAACAAAATGGACAACCCTCAATTCTTACATGGCAATTTAAAAAAATAGTTATTAGCTTGAATCCCATCAGTACGTCGGAGGCCATTGTTTAAGCGGAATTCGCATGGGGACACATTAAAACCAGAACAATTCTACTAACTAACTCGGATATAAATACCATAGAGCTGCATAGGCAGAAAGTAATGTTATGAAAATATTAGTAAATCTGAATTAGGAATCCCACAATGGTAGTTGGTAGGTATGATTTTTCATACATGACATGACATCGAGATACCGTGATAATGATCTACGAAGAATTGAATTAGGATTCAATCTGAGTTTATTTTTTAACTGTATGCCTACGTTTAAGACTGTAACTTGATTTCACATTTATTTCTTTTCTTACCTTTACATGCGTCGTTGAGCTTCCTGTTTACCCTGTTAAAATCAAGCTTGAATATCTCTTTGATGTATTTTAGATGCAGTATTCTTCATGAACGAATGCGTAACGAAAGATGATGTATGAAAATGGCAAATATAAGTTTTTGAATGCCTAAGAGTTTTAAGCAAACTCTGAGGGGTAGATTAATGGTATTGTTGTTTTTTAAAATAAGTTTTTTATACTAAAATCAGAATTCGCATGGCAAAGTCGGCTACCTGTTGTGTCATGCACCGGGTTCTCTCTTAATGAAATTGCTGAATGCTCAACAATTACCGCAATAAACATTGAACCATTGTTGTAACGCTCTTTGTTGCGTCTGACGTCCCTTGATGTATAGAATTTCAAAGATGATGAGGGAAAAAACATATGTATTATTTGTGCGGAAAGTTAAAGATCTTTTTTGTAATGAAAATAGTAGTTAGTAATTGGGCATTTATCACAGGTTTTTGTGGATGGTAAATAATAAATAATCTAATTGGACTCACAACTGTTTTGATTGCGGGTGGGAGTGGAGTTATGAGCAATGAAAAGTTGAATGAATGATGAAGGTTTTTATGAGTTTTTATTACTCATTTTATGAATTATATGATATGAGTAACGTAATCTTGTCTTAAAAACCGTTCGTTACTGAACGAAGTTACGCTGTATGAAATTGATGAGTTCACTTTTGATACTGCGGAAGGTGCAGATGCAGAGATACGAAAGGGTGCAAAATGTTTGGCATATACTATCTTATCTGTCTTCAGTTACTTGTAGTATCCACAGATAAGTGTTAATGCATGGTCCAGTTGGGTGTTTGTGTTTTGTTATTGCAGATCTTTTAAATTGTATCTGTTCATTGTGTTTACATTGTAATTTGTGTACAACGTTTTGTGGTCGTTGAAACGATTAAAGATTTAATCTAATTGTTAATTGTTAATCGGATTATGGTACTTTTATTTTAGCTGTTGACACGAGTAAGTGTTAATCGTGTATGTGTGAATTATTGTAAGAGTGACATCTGAAGAAGGTTTAATACTTATACCATTTATCTGAAACGGATTTGATGAAGAAATGCTTGTGATGTTGGAAAGGATTTTTTAAATCAATGGTTAGCGTAATAATTTAGAGATATTCATAGATGCAAAGTTGTATTTATTTGCATATTCATTTAAAAAGTAAATCGAGTAAATAATCTCTTGTAGATGTATTTTGTATGTTATCAAATTGCTTTCATCCTATTTACTCATGTCCTAAATCCCTAATTGCTTTCATCCGAAAAGGATTTAGGAATTTGAATGTTTGAATTTTAGATATACATAGTAAAGTAAGATTAAAATACCGAAATTGCTGAATTTAATTTATGTGATTCTACATACGCTTTCATAAATGCAAGACTTAATTTTTTATTATTGCCTCCTTTTGTCGACTAAAACTACTAAAACACACATCATAAAAAGCTACTGTAATTTTAAAGTGATTAGTGATGCATGCAACTGTCATTTGTCATTTATTTATATTTGTTAGTACAATTAGTACTTGTAATACGTTCATATGCAATTTGGGATGCAAACCTTTAGGTTTAGAACTACCTCTAAGATTTCCCATGAATTTAAAAAGTACGTTATCATTGCAGCTGTAACAATGGATAATTAAAAATGTAATTGGCATTTATGAACAGAGTATTACGTTATATAGTTCAAACTTGCGCAATACATGGTATTTTAATAACAACAATGCAATTACATTTCATTCATATTAAAGGGTTCATTCATACTTTTATGCCATTGTCAGTTTCATTTTATACTGCATTGGAAAGCTTGCATAATGCACTTTAATGCAAATGCATGGACGATAAGTCTGTGACAGTTAAGACATGACAGGGAAGTTTGTGAACTTGACTTCGAAGAAATATTTGAAATTAGAGCAGCTACTTTAAAAAAGCAGCAAGCAAAATTAAAACAAGAAAGTACAGAGCAAAGTTAGAAGCAGAGTACTCGTGCCATATTTAACTGTAATATTGTCATGTAACGCCTTAATTACTACGCCAGACCATGAGTGTAAAAAGTTATGAATAAACATAAGTACTTAACTTTTCGAGTGTAATACAGTACTTTGTAGGGAGGGTTTGGCTTTGTCTTGTTAAAAATATATAATTTACTGTTAATTTCTAGATATAACGCGTTGGGATAGAAAAGCCAGACACCGTCCATTGTTCTACTAGCCACAAATTCGTTGTAATTTTGTTCGTCGAGGTTTCTATGAATCAAATTAAATGCCTTTGAAGATACTGAAAAGAACAAGCAAGCAATACAATGTGGTCTCAAAGTCAACGTTCGTCATCTCGGTGGAGCTTCTGGACAACGGGATCATGGAGTGTACGTTGGACGCTGATAGCACAGGAAGGGACTGCCTTCTCAACATTTCCCAACGGCTAGGTCTTCACCAGGTAAATCAAAAAAAGAGAATTATTCATGTGTGTATAGTCTATATAAAATTTATATGACGCTTACTTATGGAACTCTAAATTTTTATTTGTCCAGCCTGAGTTTTTTGGGCTGAGGTACATCAGTAGAGGGGTGCCACCAAGACAGCGTTGGGTAGAATTAGATAAGCCATTGAAGAAGCAGTTGGAGAAGAATGCTCAAGATTCCCAGCTCAGTTTAGGCGTGATATTTTATGTTTCGGATGTTACAGTTCTCAAAGATGAAATGACAAGGTGCTTCATTGCTTGACATTTTGACTACTTTTGTAGTATCAAATTTCCAAGCACGAATACAAATTTTATGTACAGTACAGCACATTTCATTTTCATTTTGTGTTTTATTTTTCAGATACCATTACTTTTTACAACTTAAAAGTGATATTATTGATGGAAAATTAAACTGCAATATTGAGCAAGCGATCTCATTGGCTGCATATAGCTTGCAGGCTGAGTTTGGAGATTATGACCCAGAAAGACACACCGTTGAATACTTACGAGACTTTGCCATTTTACCAAAAGTGAGTTACTTATACAAAACAGAAAAATCAAAAGATTTCCTTTGTTTTCCCTACGAAAGTATAGACCTCTATACCTCTAAATGCCTTTTTTCCGTTATTTGCATGAATAAAGGATCTCACATCAGGGCAGAAATTTCCGGATATTAACATTGATGTGCTTTACGAAGCAGTAGCACGACAATATGGCAGCTTAATTGGGTTTCCTCCACCTTTATCAGAGATTTACTATATAATGGTAGCGCAGCAGCTTGATGGTTATGGGCAAGAGGCGTACCCTGCTAAAGACGATAGTGGCAATGATGTTTTGATCTGTGTATCTGCTAATGGTTTAGTGATAAGGCGAAGAGATTGGACTCACATCGCTGCGTTTAGGTAAAAAAGAACTTAACTTACTTCTTGGCATACATTCTTAAAAACAGAAAGTGTTTAACAAATAATTTTCAAACTACCTAGTTGTTTTTGCTTGCCTTGTTACACTAATATACGATTTGCTCACAATAAAATTAGTTTCACGCTACGTTCACTTTATTGTGTTAATATTTTGTAGATGGACTGATATAAAGTCGATTGTGGGGCACAAACGTTTGTTTGTAGTGGAAACATCCCAGTCACAAAGACCCATACAGTTTCAATTTTCGGATGCCGAGGTGGCCAAATACGTGCGAAAGATATGTGTTCTTCAAGAAAAGTTTTTTAAGGATCACATGGAGTCATGTTCAGAAAGTACGAGGGTAGCTAGTAATAATGGCACATACACGATAACACAACCAGATAATACGGTATGTTTTAATTTTTGTGTGTATGCAATGTGGTACAGAAACAAAATACAAATTTGTATCAAAGCATATCGTTACTGCTATCTTAATGGCTGTTGGGTCGTTAAATTGTTGTCTGGAGCTATAAACCTCATTTACTCGAAACCATCTCAAATTTCTTTTTCATCACTTTTACAGGAAAGCGCACAGTCATCAACATCAAGCCAAGTAGTCGGGCTGAGAGCAACGCCGGACTTGATTGCGCCAAGCCTTGCTCGTAGCGTTGCTGGCAGTCAATACTCCTTGAACAATGGTTCTGTGCACACAAATTTACTTAATGGAAGTAATTTGAGCTCTTCAGGAATCAACTTACATTTACTGCAGCAACAACTTCAGCAGACACAAGCTATCAGCCATTCTTTGAATCCATCCCTACAAGAACTGCAATCTACTTTATGTGGTAGTGCTGGAGGAAGTGGTATCATACCAAATATTAATGATTCAGGTGTTGGAGTAAACAATCGTGTTGAAAATTCTTCAATAAGTCAAATTTATCCAGCCCAGTTACCTAACGTTTCTAGCACTAGCTTGACAAATGTAGGTCAGCATCCTTTGCAAGTTAATGCCGATGCTGAACAACTGAAGGCATTGCTGCCAACTTATCGACATGCTCCAGATTATAACACGTAAGTCAAAACCTTATTTTTGGTGGTTTAATTTATTGGAATTTTCAAAAAATGAATTGTATGAAATGAAAACTTGCTTATCTGACTCAGGGCTGTGCAAATTAAGTACGGTGGACCTGTGGTATCTATTGGAGAAGCAACATCAGAAGCGCTGTATGAGAACCAAAGGAAAGTTTCTGTTGATGTAAGTACCTGTTCATGTGCTGTATGTGCGCGTGCATGATTAGTGTGAAAATATGAATTTATGAAACGTGATCTTCGTACACATATAAGGTTGAATGATGTTGTGTATGATATAACTTTCTATTTCTTTTAGTTGCTTCTTTGTAGTAATGGTGTGTGGTTTTAGTTTCAATTTTGTTTTTTATAGCAGGACGAGCCTATATACCAGAATGAAATAGTATCTCAGATTCATTCATTGGAATTACGAGACTCACAAGTTTCTATGTACGTTGTTGTACTTGTGTTTTAAAAATATTTTTTTTTCTGCGGGCAAATAAAAATTATATTCAATATTTCCTTCAGTGCTTCGGAACCCGTTGTAGCTGTTCCCAGTGTTTCTCCTCCAGATGAACAGTTGTACATATTTAAACCACCACCTCCATACCCTGGAATTAGTGGAAGTGGAGGTACATTGCCGAAAGTAGATATGACCAATTTGCCAACGCCAACATCGCAAGACAACATAGCACCAACCAAAGAGCAGAGCCAGTCTATCAAAATGGGTACCTCAGCATCCCGTGTTCCTCTTACCGAGATGTCTGGAGGCAGTAGCAGGTCGGTATCGGCGGTTTCTGTTGTAAGTGCAGAAGTTCATAACGCTCCAAATAGAAGAGAAGCTGGTGCTTCCGTAAATTCTGAAAAGACAGTGTCCGCAATCGCTACTGAGGTTGCATCAACAGGTACTAAATCAGGACCTATTCCAAAAACTAATGGTTTATTGAAAGAAGGCAATGGAGTACGGAAATCAAACAATTCTGTCAGTGTACTACGCAATGAGAGTAAGGTATGAATACCCTGTATTACTCTGTAGATACAGTTAGTTGAAGTTCAAAATACTAATTCGTCGTGTTCAAGTATTTAAGTAAGATCTCTGTTTCGGTTTTTTAGCCAGGACATTTATTTGGAAAACCAATTGATCCCAATGTCCTCCGTGAATTTCAAGCCATCCCAAAAGTAAAAAGCAATGCTAATTTTGCCACGGCTTTGAGGAGGGAGAATGCCAAAAGAAATAGGTAGAAGCAGCGATTAGTTTAATTTATAGGCAGTAAAATACTACTCGAATTTCTTTTATATCTGAACATGTTACTTTTGTTTTCAGATGTCCAGAAATCTTACCCTACGAAGATAATGCAATCCGTCTTCACCCAACGAGACAGAATCCTTTAGGATATCTTAATGCTTCTCCATTAATGGTATTCATACAACAAACCCATTTTTATTTGTGTACTGTGAAATTAATTAACTTCCTCGGATTTAAAAAACGATTTTATTTTCCAAGGCTCACATTAGCGGACGAGACTGGAAATACATTGTTGGTCAAATACCTTTAGCTGGAAACGCACCAGCTGTGTGGCAAATGATTTGGGAAGCCAATATTAAAATTATCGCTGTGCTTGAAAGAGATTCTAGTGCCTTGTTTTATCCAGAGAATGGTTCATCCATTCCATTAAACGATGTACGTTACTTTTTATCTTCTTATACAATCTTTTGTTTTGCCCCGTTTTACTTATGGCTATTGTCAAAGTATAACCAAACCTTGTTTAATTTAATTTAGTTTCAAATCCTTGAAAGCAAAAGTGAACGACGTGGAAGTTCCAGTATTGCTCGAGAGTTCAATTTGGTATATCTTCCAAAAAAGAAGCAGAGAAAAGCATGGGTTTTGCCATATGAAGATGAGTGGAAAGATGATGTGCCAATACACACGGAGCATTTTCTTTGTAAGGCATACGTGTTATGTTATTAAAACTCTAAAATCAATCATCCTAACCAATTGAACATGAATCTTATCTGCTATAAAACTCGTCGCAATTTTATTTCTACAGGTTTTTTGGAAGAGGTGAATTCAATCCAACGCAAATTAAATGACTCGTCACCTCTACTAGTTCTTTGTGGTACTGGTGCGGGAAGAAGTGGAGTATTGATATTAGCTGACTTATTACTACATGCAGCAGATTCTGGACACGTAAGCACATATGGATAAAAATATTTGTTTTGTATAACTAAAACACACGAAGTATTGACTATTGACCTATTAATTCAGCTTATCGGTAACTTCTTTACAGAAATTGCGTTGTGACACCCTTTTAAGTGAGTTAAGGACTCAACGGATGGCACTCGTATCTACGCCTTCACAATATGCCTTTGTTCTCCATACACTTGCAGAATATTTAGCAAGATCACGCCTTATTTAACTTATTGACTGAATTCGATCAAACTATGAACAAAATCTGAAACCTTACCTATTTATAAGCTCATTCATCGTGCATTTTTAATTTTTGAAATATTTTAACCTATATCGTTGTAATAACAATGTAACAGAACAATCCAATGGAACAATCATATAATGCCTATGCTTTACTTCACAATGTATAGCAATTCATCGACGGAACATGTCGGTTTAAATTGAAGTGATATATTTTCTGACAGATACTTGAGAATGTGAAATTAACTGTACCTCCGTGTAATATTAGAAACCAGAAGAAAAGAAAAACGTATGATTTTGAGGTACGTTACAAATCGGAAGAAGTGTCGAGCGCAAGGTTACTTCAACGTGATGCAATAATTTCCATAAACGAAAAGATTAAATTGTTATGATCTGAGAAATGTTTAATGTACAGTCTCATAAAATGTTATTTTAAAACATTTATATCTATTTAATAGCAGTAATATTTAGAATAAACCAAATAGTTTAAGTCCGAACCGAATAGATTTATGTACATGATATTAATTTCGTATCTAACAAGCCTAATAGTTATATACATAAACTGCAAATTCAAAGGATACTAATAGAAATAAACACAGAACAAGAAAACTTTGCACCGGGCGTAAAACATTTATTTGTTCATGAGATAAGAGAACATGCTCTTTCCACTTTCAATATAAGTTTTACAATTATAGGAAGTTTCTTTAATGACTGCAAGTTTAGAAGAAAACATACAAACATAATAAAAACGGGATTAAAATGACTGCGATACATATACATACAAATACTGGAAATAAAAAACTTTTTTACTTCCTAATTACTCTTTTTTGACTTAGACTTCTGTACACGACGCTCTGACTCACTGCTGCCCCCACCAAAGAACGAAGTAAGCATCTCAGACATTTCTGGCATTTCATACTTAGGCAATTGAACTTGTTCCATTTCACGACGTGTTTCAGGGTCTGACATCATTTTTGGCAATATGACAATCAGAATCAAAGGCAATACCATCATCAGTACCATAGGTGAAAGTAGGACGTCAGTGATTCGCCACTGCTCTCTAGGAATAAAATATCTATAAGCGCCTGTTGGATTCAGTCGCAAAGGATACGGCAGGTGTGTCACCAAAGCGGGTTGGATGTAGTTGACTTTCCTCGCCCTCAGCTTGCCCTTACTAGTTATATCAATCCTCGCAGACTCATAAGTAAACTGCGGATTTATTACTTCAATCACAAAAGATCCTGAAGACACTCCTTGAATTACAAAAGTCCCGTCATCCTTAAGCAAACCTACGTGTTCTCCTCCATTGACTATCACTTGCGTTTGGGTTAGCCACTCATTTGTAATTTTCTTCTCGGGCGGATTTACCTTCCCTTCTATTGTATGCCATGCTCTTGTAGAATCCCCTCCTCCTCCCCCTTTACTCTCAAAAGAGGATGCACTTCCCATATACTCTTCAGACGTTGCTCCGGATCCTTGAGACTGCTGTCCTATTGCTGACTGACATATTAACGCTTGAAATACTGCTAAAACTAGCAGAGGCCTTGTGGCTTTATTGACCATCTTCAATCTGCACACTGGATCAGCTGGGTGCTCACCTGTTAAATAAACCAAAATAAATGACATTATTTATAATTTTCCACCACTCATTTACTTATATTTTAAAAAATCACAATTCTCTTATGTAATCTGAGTATACATATACAATCGGCCATTTATTCTCACAGACAATTAAATAAAATCTGCAGCAGATATTTCCTTTAAAATCAGCTGATCAGCTGTTCTGTATTTACTCACCTTCTTCGAGTAAGTCCTAAATTAATGATGAAATACCCTTACAGACAGATGAATCTGCACCTAAATAACTGCTAAAACAATAAATTATCAATTGCAATATTATACTTTACATAATAAATGGGGTATTTATTTACTTTACTTTTTTGAATACACAAGAAACACACCTTTAATTAATATATTGATTTTTTATCACAACAATTAACTTTTGTTGTGAACCTATCATTTGCAAACGTGTATGAATGATGAATTGGATAAATATGGGATGAGTCGATGGGAACCTATAAATATATCTTTTGATATTAGCGCTTCTATGGTTTACTCTATGGCTTACAACTATATAGTTAGGGTAGGAACGGCTTTTTGTGAAGCTGATAAGATACTCTGGGGAACAAAGGATGAATGAAGAACGCTATATGCAAATTGCATGAAAGCTATTATGACTATGACGATGGAACCGAACGCTATGATGTGATGGCGTCTCTTTCCATTTTCGAAGCGGAAGTAATAAAAGAACATTCAGAAATCATTATTCACGGTATCAGATTTTTATTTTATAACAAGTTTATAACGAGTAACAATAAACCAGACGTTTCACAACTTTTATCTGCTTGCAGTCTTACACATGAGAACATTTGTAATACTATTTATATATATAACGAAATTGGCATTTATCCCATTACTCTCTACATAGCCGAAATAGCGTATCTTAAATCTGCACATGCAGAAAAAGAAAGGTCATAGGTAGATATGAAATAGATCAACAGAGTGAACAATGGGAAAAAGCCGGACAGTCTCTTTAAGGCCCACACGAGAGTTAAACGAAAAGTTGACAATATCATTTGGATTGCATATAATGTAGCATTCAATAGGAAGATTCATCAGAAAATACGTAGTCGCTATATAAATTACGAAGAGGAGATACAAGTTTTTAAAATGTGTAAAAGACTAAAACTTAATCATCTTTGAGATATGCTTTAGCATTTGAGAGTCATTCCTACTCCTATTGCTGGGTTGATTTTGTTAGGAATAAAGCTTCAGGCGTCATTCAACTCATAACAATACAAAATTATTTACAATCATAATATATAATACACTACGCGAAAACTTAAAAAATAATATCACATTTCGGTTGACAAGGCACAAAGGGTTGTCCGTTGGAGCGAAGGAGTATATACCGGGATGATCCCAAACGGACGGAAATTAATCAATAAATTAGTTGTACATTTGAAAAAAAAACGGACGAATACGATAACTTCGGATAATACGATCGTCATGCTTGCATGTCTATATATTTAGTATAATTATGTCACGGCCACGGCAGGGATTCACACAAGAATGATTTATGACGCATCCGCCATACTGCTTCTCTTTCTATTGTGCTTCCTTGCTTTATAGTGTTCCTTGGGAAATATTTTGGAATCTTTTGAATCGTCCCCTTCAAGGTCTTCACTACTACAGGACATATACTGCCCTCTTCTCAGGCTTCCATTCCCGTTTGCATGAGAATGTTTTTGTCTTTTTAAACTATTATTTCTCGAACTTGGTTCGGACCCTTTTTTGATTACTGCTAAGGTTTTCATTTCTGTACATGATTTTGCGTCTAGTGTTGACGATTTGAAGGATGAAAGGTCACAAGTAGATGAATTTAAAAGGGATGGGGATATGGGTCGGTTATTATTGTGCCGCTCCACAAAAGAAGTTTCCTGTTGGTAAATAACACAGCATATTTCGATATGGTCGTGTGAAAACATATTATTTGCATAATATTATTTCATAACGTTTACTTCATCTTTACCTTCTCATCTAATTGTGATGTGATTGTGGGAATATACCCGTTTAGTCCATGAATATGTCCATTCATGCCAACGTGGCCATTAGTTATACTTTTGTTTTCTAAATCTAGTTGAACATCACAGGGATACTTTGCCTCTTCCTCAGCTATAAACCATTTAAAGTTAACTATTAATGTTAAATTTGTGCCGTTTGCTCGACTGATTTAGCTATGAAATTATGAGTTTTGTAAGTGTACGTACCTCTTCTTTGCTTGCACCGATAGCAAACAGCACATGCCAAGCAAATCACAATCCAAAACCCAACAAATATACCACCCATGATTAAATATAAACGTTCATTGGATGGAGGAGGCTCATCATCGGGAATCATTAATTCATCCTCACGATGTTTGCCACTGTCATAATCAGGTCTTTCAGTCGTGGCAGTTCCTGCAATTACCAAATATTATATTCTCATAAAATTTCGTTCCATGTACTTATAAGGCCACTTTCCAAATAAAATGTTCCTGAAAGTACCTGTCGTTTTCGCAGCTACTATTGAACTAAAGTTTGAAGCACCAGCTCGATTAAAGGACTGAATTTTCATGTCGTATGCTGTTCCAGCTTTTAAGTGATCGATGTAGTGGGATTCTGTTTCCGCTCCTAACACAGCTACTTTGGAATAATCACCAGCACTTGTTGCCTCCCGATAGTAAATAAAGAAACCGTCTAATCCGCTTGCTTCAGTTTTCATAACCTGTAAAATGAAAAACAAAAACGCTCCCATTTTAATACAGGAATACAAAGTATTATTGAAGTACTTTTTGAAAACGGTCTATACCTTCCATCGTAGTAAAATTGCAGACGTATTATGAGAAACTGCATTGGTTATGATAGGTGCATACACCGGTCTCCGCATTGTTGCATCTTTCTGTAGAACAAATTTTTCCGAGTTGGGTCCAACCTTGTTATCATTGTTTGAGTACACAGCAGCAATTCGAAACCTATAGATTAAGTGTCCCAAAATTAATTTATCAATTCTTAACTTTCAGTTCTAAAAATCATTTATATACGAATTAGTAAAAGCCTACCTGTATGCATGACCCACACGTAAGTCCCTAACTTCAAAACTGTTAATATGAGGAGCAATATCATCATCAATTGTCATCCATCGTGAGTTTTTCCTTGAAACTTCCTTATACTGAATTTTGAAAAACTGAATGGGATAGCCACCATTTGAAGGGACGTCCCAACGAATCATTACAGACTCATCGGAGAGTCTGTTGATGGTTGGTTTCGATGGTGGGGTCATGTCTGAAATAAACATTAATACATACATATGTTATACATGGGAATGTGCATATTAAGCAAAGGGTTACAAGCATTTTCAATTCCTTTGATTTGATCAGCATCTGTCCGACAAAATATACATAGAGGGCCTTGCTCACCTTGACCTTTATGCTTTCTTCTTTTATGCTTTACTCGATGAGGATGA
>JAHZNG010002180.1:0-14192 GCA_027744375.1 Orchesellides sinensis | reverse complement strand
TTTTTTATGTTATTGACTTTTTGTATACACTATTGCCTTCTTCTAGTTCTAAATTCTTTGAGTGAGTCAGAATTGTACTTCGAAAGTTGTCCTGAAACCTTCAGTCCGTTGGACTTTACCAGTCGTGGATTTAATGGGAAAGTGTTTAAAACCAAAATCAAGCTTATAGATTCCGCCGGATTGCAAGTATTTAATTTTACATCTCCTGACGGCACAGGTACATATCTCTTTTTCCTGTATTTGACAAACAACCCGAGTTATTTGCAATCAAGTTATATTTAAATGAATTTAGGGTATTTTGGGACCTGCTATACTACAATGACAGATTTTGAATCGTATATTATGTTTGTTGCCTGTTGCACAATCGACAACCAAAGGACATGGGAGGTTATAAGTACGGAAAAGAGTTAACCAAAAGAAACAGTTAAGCTTATTCACGACCATGCTGAATCTTTGGGATTCCAGAAGGAATACTTTACAGGCCTTAGATATGACTCGTGTCCATCTAAACAACCTGAAGAAGCGATTGTCTATTAAAACTCAGAATGTATCACAAAACATGATAAGGTATAATGAGAATATCTCTCTTTAACCTATGTGCCTCTATTATTAAAGCTATCCTTTTTACAAATGAATATTTTAGAAATAAAAAAGAGTCTAAATCCATAAAAAATGTTTTAACATCTTTTAAAAGAAATAACGCAATTTATGCCGGAATTGATGATAAAATTGCATAACACAGAATGTAATTAGCTTTAATTTCCTAGGATGATTACACTCTGCGCGTGCTTCTCAATAAACATGAACAGGTATCGGTACATGAAAAATATGTGATACATAAAATCATTTCATTCCAGCCAACTGCACTGAATAAACGAATTTGCTCGAGAGCGGCTCGGAATATTTTACGGAAAGGTGTTGAAAAACTATAAACTAGATATGAAAACCTCCACATATTTAATTTTATACAATGGTATTTTGTTCATTGGATGGGCATACGTTTTGGCGTTGGTAACAATTGGAACTAAAGTGAATTACAGAGGAGACTTGTGGCCAATTGTTGGAACACCCTTGAAAATATTTCAAACAGCAGCTTTCTTCGAGGTACTCCTATAAAAAGAATCTAAAAGCAATCACAATATTAAGGTCAGTTCAGAAATATATTTCATGTGTGATTTCTATTAAGATTTTACATGCCGCCACCGGAATAGTAAAATCCAGCGTGAAAGTAACATTGTTTCAAGTGTCCGCTCGGGTATTTATGGTATGGTGTGTGTTGTCCGTCATTCCAGCCGCTACCAACTCAATTGGCTTCACTCTCCTGATTTTCTCATGGACTCTAACGGAAACACTTCGATATGGGAATTATTTCTGTAGTCTAATTGGGCTTACTAAGCAGCCCTTTAAATGGCTCAGGTACATAACAATTAATTGTTTTGAAGGAATAATATAATTAGAATTTGATTTATATGCTATTTGTATTGCAGATACAACTTGTTCGTGATTTTATACCCTATGGGCATTTTTGGGGAGCTACTTTGTCTTTACGCTGCAATAGCAGATGCTGGGGAACCCGGAAGTGAATGGGTGGCTACAATGCCACCCAGTCTCCGGTTTAATCATAAATACTACCAATATGCCTTATCAGTATTGACAGCGATATTCATTCCATGTAAGTAATTCAGAAATTCGGGTTTATCAATGTGGGTTATCCGGTTAAGTGGTATTTAAAAGATACTGATTATTCTTTGGGTTATCTACTACAGACATTCCATTTCTCTACTTGCATATGTTTGCTCAACGAAGGAAAGCCCTTGAGCGTGTTGACGTCAAACATCCAAAAATGTAATACAACCTACAAAATTATTATTATAACAATGAGTGGAAATTTAAATAAACTCCTTAACAAAAGCTTTAGTGCAATTTGAGGATTAATTACATACATACAACCACGTCAAAAGGCATGCAACTACTGCCATAAAAAACAAAGTAAGCTTAATAATTTTTTAAAGCAAAGTTGCATGATTAACTTAATTTTTCGCACGCAACATTTGCACGCATATTGATTAATTTTGTATGTCATGCCACGGATGGACAAAGGGATTAAGCTCTTATTGACTCCTTTCCTTATTTGCAAAAATACATTCAAAATTACTTTTTTGAGGTAAGTTTTTATGATAAAATTAAGCCTCGGTGGTTCCTCCAGTAATTTGCGAGCCTGTGCCCGCCTTATTGGCATCCCCGCTCGTGGTCTTTGCCCTGTCACAAACTACCGCTTTGAATTTGAACTAGGTATTTGAAGATGACAAAAAACAAGTGTGTCGGAAGGATGACGAAGCTGGCACTACGAGAAAGATCATTACAAAAATTAGAAAGACAAGCATAAACAAACAAAACACGTCAAAAATTGTACTGTTAACCTTAGTCAACCTTCTAAAGAATGGTTCAATGTGAGTAGGCTCCTTTGAAAAATAAATTAGTATGAAAATTTTAATTAGTGTATACAGAGGTGTGTATACATAAGGACTTCGACAGTTAAGGAAGAGTAAAGCAACTTGAGAAACTGTATGGAACCCCTCATCCAAATAATTAAGACTGGGATGGAAATGGCAACGGAAATCCAAAGTATACAGATAAACAAGAGAGATTTACCAGAATCGTAAACAGTAGCTTCAATGCTAAATACCATCAGGAAACCCACCCCGACGACACACAAGCATCCAAAAACCTATTTTTAAAAACACGGGTGAATATTAAAATTACATAAAATATTAAAGTTTTTTTTACCAAATCTATCCGAACCTATCCGAACTGCAATTCTGGTCTAGCGTAAATGCTGTAGGTTATCCATTGTTCTTATTTTTAGTTCTCAAGGATAAACTAAAAACGAAAAGAAAATAAAGCTTATACACTGAAAACATCCAGCTCTAGCTCTTTCCCTCAATCACATATATTATTACAAATTTCATTCACACAAAACATTTTATAGTAGACTAGTATCAGTCAGCATACTCCGTATGCACAAATCATCATATTACTCTGTGCATAGTGCGTACCAAAATACGCAATAGTCTGGCGTAAAAACTTTAAATAATCCATGGTTCCAGTCTACACTTAACCCTTTACAAATTTTAAACAAAAATACACAGTGTGCAAAGAAAAATAAATATACTTATCACTTAACAACATTCACAGCTAAAACATAATCGGAAATGAATCAATTTGGTAGCTTTCTACATGGAATGGCTTCGCAGAAAAAAATCGTGATTAAAAAAAAGTATTACAATAATGCATTAGGTTTGGGTGATTAATAATTTACTCAATCAAAAACGTTTTATGTGATAAACATACAGTATCAAGATCAAAATTAAAGATTGGGTGAGAAATAAATAAAATCTGTTCACCATGAGATTTGTATGAGTTTCTTGATTGATGACAAACATTTTATCTGCATTACTATACTGAATGCATCCACAATATTCATCATGTACATACATTCTTTATGTAGTACAAAAAAAGGAGATAAGCTGGCCTGGCCTAAAGTTGACTGTCGTTTCAATGAAAATTGAGATTTCTTAATTGAAAACGTTTTTACTACAAAAATGTATGAAAAAAAGTTTTGTAAAAGATTAATTATTCGGTTTATGGTTTATTTATGGGTGTTCTCTTTTCATGCTCATAAAAAGTTCCGTATGGTAATGACAAAGCCTTTTGAGCTTGGCCTTGCTTCCTGAAAATTCTAAACTGTTTTCTAGAAATATGTTTTATTCCCAAATCTTTCCAAAGATAAGGGACCACAATCCAAGGTGGTAGTTTCCACCTCCAATCCTCAACAACTTGTTTGGACAACTCATTAATCCTTACAATAGATCTCATGACAATCACCGTAAAAATTGAAATGAATACGATGTGCACTACCCAAAACCAATAGAACATTATTGGAATTCGTCGTTGTAAGACTAATAGTATCCAAAATGACATAATGAATACCCCTGCTATTCCTGTGAGCATTATAAAAGTGGATATTTCCAAAAACCTTCTCATCCATTTCAACATAATTCTAAATTCAACGTATTTCTTCGAATTAGAAAAGATATCTTGGTGAATTATGCAGTGCGTCACATGTAAACAGTTTTCCATAAGGACAACTGTTAATCCAGTGACACCACAACTGACAAAGCCTTGTCTGGTTATTTCAGCGAATGATAATAAACATAATATATATCGAACAGAAAATGCTATAAGTATTTGTAAGGCGTCTCGTTGATATGGAGGAAAGATAATATGGACGAGAGGAGCTACTTCGTCCAAAAATCTATTAAAACCGGGACTGCACTTGCAAATGGAATTGAGATGATGGCACTTATTGTAATCAGCCGCCATGTTACGGAAAGAAATTGTAGTTTTTTTTGGATGGGACTAATTTGTAGGCCTTGTTGAAGTCTACCAAAAGAACTGTTGTGATAAAGACTCCAAAAACAATCTAATTTTGGTATATAAAATAACTGTCTTACTTTGGTACAAAAATATGTCAAACTCTTTTACAAATTTGAACGTGAAAATTAGGTCATCTACGCGGGTGTACACAGTATACGCTATTCCAGCTGCAAATACTCCACACAGGATGAATACAACATATATACATAAAGTTACCCAAGAAAGTTTTTTACGGAGAATGTAATTATCTTTGTCGTATTTTTGTAAGGTAAGCAATAATATGGGAAACACAATGTCTTGGGAGATGATATTAAGGACAAGTACAACAAACCATGGGAGAAGTGTTAAAAAATCGGTTTTCCTTCTTGAGAGTATTACTTTTGGATGACCATTGGATTGGGTAGGGATACAAGAAGAAGTAGAGTTTATGAGCGGTGAAATGAATAGTTTGGCAAATTGGATTGAGATGTGGATGCATTTTGCTTGTCAACTTATTTGAGATGCCGGACGAGTTATCCCTTTCGCCTGTTAGCAAAATCGTTTGGAGTTAATGATGCTATTGCTAACTGTAAATAATCCTTCAATGAAAAAAACGGAAGACAGGAAGGTTTTGGGTTTGCCGAAACGGTCATTTTTATGAATAAGTGTATGCATAAATAGCAGTTTTTAAAGTTTTGTTAGAACAACAAAGTAGTTTTGTCGAACTTCCTTAAAAACCTTCTTTAGGATGGAGACCAGACCGATAATTATTATGAAAATATTAAAATAATTTTTGGTTAGGCGATTGTATTAAATATCATATTAAATATCACAATTTCATAGTGCACCGACGAAGTTGAATGGGTTTACCTTGCTTCTTGAATGATATTTGTCATTTTAACAATAAGTTCTTAAACCCTCCTTGACATTTGGTATATCCAAATTAGTAGTTCTTTAAATGACATAGGTATTTTCATTTTCTATTCATCAATATCTATAAGGACACATGATGAACGACAAAAGTAAACTTAAAATGTCGGTTCCCATTCTCAAAATCATATTTGTGCAATACGTGTTATTTTGTTTATAAATTATAAAGTAGTTTCAGCGCTTTCTCGCTCCAGTTAACATTTTACAAAAAAAAATGCCAAAGGATGAAAACTTGTTAATTTATAAAAACTGATTGCGAGCTTGGAAAAGGGTTATCTTTTATTTGAGTTGTAAACAAAACAACAATAAAGATTTTATAGTTTTGTTAGAAGAACAGTCGTAATTGCATTTTGTACGACAATAAAAAATTTCAATGCTGTGCTTTTCTTGTATTTATAAAAAGTTCCGTATGGTATTGAGAATATCTGTCGAGCTTGACCTTGCTTCCTGAAAATTCTCAACTGTTTCTTAGAAATATGTTTCAATTCCAAATCGCTCCTGAGATAAGGTGCCACTATCCATGGTGGTAGTCTTACCCTCCAACTATCCACAATTCCGTGGGACAGTTGGTAAATCGTGATAACTGATCTTACAAGGGACCTATTTTACATGTAGCTCACGTTGAGATTGACCATGTGTACTCCCAGAAGTATTTTGATGCGTAGAGCTTGAATTAAAATTTATTTTACTGGGAATTTTAATCGTTGACCCCGTATGGTGTCTCCATATATTTTGATTATATCATATGCAGTGTATATCACAGGAGGGTACAAGAAAATTTATTTCCATAAAAAACTAGTCTAAAAGAACCCCCATGCAAAATTTGGGGCGAATCGAATGTAAGGTTTAAGAGATATTCGAATTTTTGTTCTTCTCACTATGGTAACAGAAGCTTGAACCCCAATAGACAAAAAATCAGATGTCCATATGTTGGACGTTTTTGTTCAATTCCTGTTTCAAAAGCCTGAATTCAAAAGATTATATTTTTTCTCTGAAGACATTCTAAATAATGATTCAAACAATTTTAATGTAAATATTAACCTTTGTTGGTTTTGGTAGGATCATTGTTGCCTAAGTAATACTTTATACATACTATTTTGTTGTGTAGTCCTTTTACCTTGCCAAACATGATTTAATGTAAAGGATACAGCTTGCAAATGTGTACAGGTGCAATTTTACTCCACTATTAGCATCGCATTCCATGACTATTTTTCGTTGATTGCGTACAACAACCGAAAATTTAAGTGTGAATTTTTGATAACTTAGCTAATCAAGGTAAATTATACAATATTTACTTTGCTTGTATGTTAAGTAAATAATTTTGCCACTTGTAAGTGAATTTTGTTATAAGAAACTTCATGTTTTCTTGTAAGACATCCAGAAGTTTTGTTTCAAAGGAATTCCTTTAACGTAGGGAAAAAATGCAGTATAAAAATTTCACGCATCAAGATGTAGCAAATTATGTGATTTTTCTGCCAAGTTTTAATAGTCGTAAAAAGGTTTACCTGCAGGATTTTGTATCTATTACAAAAGGTAGTTACCCTGTGGCGATTATAGTTCGTGAATTTTTACTTGCAGTCGGTAATGGATAGGCTACCATTGCATTGTTGATCAAATTATAATGCACCTGATGCAAAAAAAATAACTGCCAAGTTACGAAAATAGCCTTGGGATCTACGAATAAATAAAGCAGTGCTAGTTTTATTAAGCTTTGTTACACTAAACTAGGATGGCAATGTACCCTTGAAGGGATGAAGCCCAGCTACTAAAGTAAGGCTGGGTTAAACATTTATCATCATGATTTTGCTGCATCTTGCCTAAAAAGATGAATCTTACATACCCCACCCATCCCAGTTCCCTTCTTCCTAATCAGTTCCTCTAATTTCTATGTTAGTCTTTGTTAATTGGACGACGTTTAAACTATATATGTAATATATGGCATGTGCATTAATACTTTGAAAGTTATTGTGTCTCCCGTAGACGATAAGTATGTTTTAAGGATGTAATCTTACGATTTTTAATTGTTCTTTTGGAATATGGAAGATTGAAAATGAAATTTGCCATTTTAAAACTTCCAATTTATTTTATAGTTTGGCTGTGAGCTGTGAACAAAGTATTTATTGAACAGCCTCAAACTTTTTAACGCAATAAAAATTCAAATATTAACAAAATGCCCTACTATGTAAATTTACAAACATACGACAAAAAATTCGTTTATGTTTGTTATTCGTTGTGTATTATTATGAAAATGATGCGTTTCCGCATTTTCTTAAGCATGCACATAGTACACAATTGATATACAATACTTGATAACAACTAAATAAACATTACCAATTTAATCATGGAGTGGAGCCCACGTTGTGGCTTACTGTTCCTCTCACTCTAATCCCAGTTGGAGACAAACATTACTTTTTTACACTGTTGTGTGGTAAAAATGCGCATTTCTTAGTAAGCTTTTTGCTTTCCTTGTACTCTTGCAAAATAAACATTCAAGCTTCATCCAAGAACACGCACAAAATCTCAAAGTTGTTGGTAAGCAAACGCTTGGTGGCTGTCAAAACAGAGATGAGGGAGTTGTTGATGCTGGCACAGTTGTGAAATAGCATGGGAGTCACTACCACTTTTTCCGTTCCGGGTGTGTGTGTGTGTAGCGACACCAGCTTATAATGCAAATTAGTTTTTATAAGTCTCATTCAGCAGTACATATGTACATGGAAACAACGTATACGCACAAATATGAAGATTTTTTTCATGAAAAAAATACACATAAGTGTCAAATTTCAAGCAAACTTTTGCATGTGTCACATACCATGTTCCCATATCCAGGGGATATGACTGATATGAATAAATTATACTTGCAAGTGCGCTGATACAAATGAAGATGAGAGCATCCAATATGTTGTGGCACGTTTTTGTATGCTACACAGTATTATGCTTGGAACTAAGCAGATTTACTAATAGCTTCTTGGAGTTTTGCTACTGAAGATGCACTTCATGTCTTCTTGGGTTTTGTTATGGAATGCTTGTTATAGGATTGTCATTTTATATTTCCTTCCAGCTCAAATCAACTCCATTTACTTTCATATTTTGCACTGCACACATGCACTCCACATATCAGTATCTTGATGCACGCACTTGTCTATCGGTATTACAAATATTTACAAAGTTTGGACAAGATTTTTTTAAAGAAAGGGAATCCTGTCGTGTGTCGTTTACTATCTGATATACTTTCTTGCAAAGAAGGAATTATTCAGTAGCAGCAGAGCATAACGCAGCGTCAATATTAAACCCTTCCTAACGCTCTATTGCATGCATTCAAGATGCTGTATACATTTTTTGTACCGACAAAAAGGTTTTTATCTTGCCAACCAATATTTTGCTTACAGGCTAAAAGTGTCCAGTAAAAACTTCAAAACGGCATGTGCAACCAAAGAATCCAATAATACAGAGGATGATGGAAGCATCCGGCCTTAATGACCACAACTGAAATTAGCATATCTCTGTCATTCGTATAATTCCACTACAGTAAAATATTTCACGATGTTGTTCTCTATTCCTTATAGTGACACGTTTTGGCCACTGAGGTAATATACTTTAAGACAGTGTATGATTGTTTGTCATAATATATGGTTCTTATTCATGCACAGATAATTTACACAAAAACACTGGCGTCGTAGCAAATGATAATGACCAATATGCACCTGATTTTTGCGACGTACAAAAATACAAGCGCTCCGAAAAAGTTGATAAGCCAACGACACCAAAATAAGAAAAAAGTCCTGATTTCGTTCAGTAACAGATTACAAACCGTGTTACGTTTACGACTATGTGATGGCACGTGCTGGACACCCACACCTTACGACAGATGAATGTCGACTGATCTCGTGGAGCCAACAGACCTGTGTTTTGTTGTATCTTTACGTGCATAATATCAAATATCAGCGTATGAAAGATAAACTTCTTAATGCTATTGCCATCACATCTTTCAAGATATTCGACTACCGCACACACGGCCTCAAATATGTTATATGCGTATAATAAGATGCATGCATATCTTACATACATTCCTACGTTCATCCGTAGATATCAAATTGTATTGTGTGCTTACGTTAAAGGGTACATACTTTTTTCTCATCATATCACTCCTTATGATATGATGGTTATTGCCCCGTCATCATCACACAAGCTTCAAATAGGTATGCATGTATGAATTCTTTTGTATCTGGGTAATAGCTAGATAGAACGTGCGTCTTCTGTTTAAAGATGTAATACTGCATTTTATGGTGTAAAGGGTGAAACTTAAAAACAGGTACAATCATCATTGTTGCATGTTTCTTCTTCTACGGCTGCGGCTGAGATGAGAGCGGTGCATTAAATGATGCGTCATTGTTATGGAGCCACAGACAGAAGGAACTAAAAAAGAACGGTTTTAAGCCCTTTTAGGATGCTGTTGCTTCTGTTATGCTTGGCTTGTAATATTATTATTAATAATGCATCCTCTGTACATATAGGTACATCTTTTGAAGTGAACCAGAGAGAATGTTTGTACGAAAACGGACGGACGGACCAATGATCAAACAAAGGTAGGAGAAGGCAAGGCAAGGTTAAACAAGGTAAAGAGATGTCAGGAAGTGCAAAGATTGTAAAAGTAATAAACTTGGCTTTTAGTTACCTGTTACTCTCCTCTTCAATCAAGTGTACAAGGCAGACACAAAATGTGTGTGTGTGTGTAGGTATATCTGTTTTAAGAGCACTGTTAAACATAATAAAGCTTGATATTGAGTAACATCAAATAAAAGAGGAGGAACTGTATAATACTTTATGAAATGACGATGGAAATTGATATAATGATAATGAATGATATTCGGTACTTCTTATCATACCAAATATATGTCTGGTGTTTCGAAGATATCAAGCAGTTTCTTCACGTTCATCAATCACTCAGCCTTGGCATAGCAGAAAAGGGTTTGCAGTATCTACGGTATTACAACCACTTAAGATCTGGAGACGTCTTCACGAGTCTTGATACACATTGATTTTTAGTGTGGGTATGTACAAGTTGTCAATACAAANGCAGTATCTACGGTATTACAACCACTTAAGATCTGGAGACGTCTTCACGAGTCTTGATACACATTGATTTTTAGTGTGGGTATGTACAAGTTGTCAATACAAACTGAAATGTTCATTAATATTTTGAATTTTCAATGCTACAATCAACTGCAATTGTTTTGGTATCTATGATCTATTATTGTATAACTAGTTTTTTAGCGAAAAGATTCTAACGGAGATATTTGTGTTTACCTTTATTGGTTATTCTACATTCCACATTAGTTTAAATAATTTATATAAGCTATTTTAGTTGTTGTTGTTATACTAATTGCATAGAATGAACAAAACCAGTGTGTTATCAGTCTACATAACAATACATTCATCAATCATTTCTAGTAAAAACGATGCACTTTTATACAACCATGCGTAGTACATGATGCTCACGTTTAAGTATTTATACGTATGCTAGACTGACAGTTGCCTTCCTCTTCCTTGCAAGAAATAACCCACTACAGAATCAATTTTTATGAAATCAACAAGATAAATAGCTTAATATTTCCATGAAAGGATCTTATTTACTTTCTTTAATACTAAAATAATCTTCAAGCTTATCCATGTCTTATAATTACAACTTGATACCAAGGAATTGTCAAGAAGTAGCTATTTTAGTCGTAAAATTCCTATATCTACAAATTTGTATAAATAAATTAGACATTTCATGTCTTTATACGGATTTTAATGTGATTAAGAAGTTCTTCTTTCAACACAACGTCTTTTTACAGTCATGGTAGTCAAAGGATTGTTGTTTCGTAAGGTAGTCGTTCTACTCAGTTTGATGTGAAAGTAACTGGTAGCTGCCAGGAACTGTAAGTATGCAATGTACTTACAGTACCAAGAGGTAAAAGATTATCTCAATTGTAAAAAGTCGTTGAGGTGGCTTTGAAAACGAAGTTGAAGAAAATGGAACACGATAAGATAAGCTACAATATTCTCGTTCTCGTCCGTCTTATCATTTTGTCGCTCTCATTTCTTGGTCTTTGGGTTGGGTCGGGTCAAATGTCAAAATATAAGCGTGAGAATTACATCTTACCGCAGTAGTTCAGTTTAATTTTAAAAACATTACATTGAAACTAACATTTTTACACACTACGCAGTTAGCAAACATGATTGCAGTTGCGCATGTGGTTTTTTGGTAATACAAGAATAAGTAAAAAAATCTTTACATGCATAGCATTCAGCATTCCATGCATATAAGTAGCAACCGAAACGAGCATTTACTAATAATAAAAGTTTAAACTCTCCATTAAACTTAGGAAGTCTGTAGTATATATGATAAAGAAGTATTGCAGAATGAAAAGGGTAATTCAAGTCAGTAACACATTTGTTAATACAGTCAAAGAGAAACATTGAATCCCCTAAAGAGTCATTTTATATTGGAAAGTTCCATGTTTTCCCAATGGCCGTATATGTCTTCCTTATCACTAACGAAGCAAAGCGACAAGAACAACTTCCAAAAAAGATTATTAGTCATCCATGAAAATCATTTATGGCAGAAAAGTATTTCAACTTCTTGAAAGAAATAATAAAAAAGCTGAACAACACTTGAAATACTCTCAATGACACGAGTAAAAAGGTTGTGGCTGTAATTCAAGTCTTTTACTATATTGCTTACATCACCATTGTGTTTTTGTTTTCTAAATGGTTACATAGTATTGATATAAACAAAATATATGCTTGATTCTTTCTATTACATTAAAAGCTTTTCCTACACAAAAATTCCTAAATAGAATTTTTATGCACATTTTGAAAAAATGTTAAAGTTCATTTCACGTATTCATGCACTACCGTGACTGGACCGTGCATGTAATGATCAGGTTTTTTATACGTTTTTAAATTTTTTCATCAGCTTCTTCGTTTTGTGAATGCTACCACCAATGGAGAATATCTGTGCACATGTATTATATTATGCATATCTATCAACTTTATTTCATCTGTCGTTCATTATAATTTTTCATGGTTCTCCATACATATAAATTGCATTGTATCTTGCTGACTATTGTAACTCCCTGGATTTGCATGGTAAATTAATGGGAAAACTGCAAAGACTGCAGAAATATAAAATGAGATTCCACACTGCGTCTCTTTAAATTTTCTTAAACTGGCCACAATGAGATGATGACAATGATGAGATTACCAGAAAAACTTCAGGCATCGCATTGAGTTCAAAAACTACGATAAATTACATCGTGAAAAGAAGGAGACAATGTCATGCAAAGGTAATGCAACTTGTCTGCATGCAATGCTAATTGAAAAAAATATAATCTAACAAAATTTTACTAAACCAGTATACCTACATAATATACCTATGTACTTTTAGTACACTGTAAAACGTGAGAATGAACTTAATAAACACATTCCCATTACTGGTTTCCAACAAACGCATAGCAAAAAGTTTTTGCAAGTTTCTTTACATTTGCATAGGTACCTGCGTACAAGTAAAAATTCTTTACATGAATACCTAATCCTAGAAAACTTACCTTGCGAACTGCGAAAAAGTATCTAAACACGTGAATATGAAGAGTTTGAAGAGTTTCACAAGAAGTTTTTTTTGTGTTGTGTCCAGTACAGTCCAGTTTCCCCAGTTCTCATACTAGTTTTACCAAAGAAATTCTCAGTGACGCTGCACCACCAGGTCAGTGCTATTCTTTAATTAGTTGAAATTTACATAGGTAGGTATGTATAAAAATGCCTTTTAAAGTCCACATACACAGCTAGGCTTTACATTACTGCCTTATATTTCAACTACATTTGTAATCTCGTCGTCTGTAGAAACGCAAGGGTTGTAATTTAATCGGAGAGGTTACAACTAACTACCTTGTCCTAATACACAAGCCCAGTTTTTAAATTAAATTGCCGACTTAGGAGTTACAATTAAGTATTTATGTACACGGAATGACACAAATATACCACAATAGTCTCATCCCTTGTATGTTTAGCATTCAACATTGAAAATGCATGAACTTCAATGATGTAAACACGGAAACGATGTTCTACATTGCCTCAAACCATTTTTTATCGTTAAATCGAGTTATAAAACTTGTGAAGAGATTTAAATTCTCATGTATCTCTAATAACATTAAAACTACACTACAGCTCACACTAGCAAGCTTTGTTCGGCAATGTTACGACAAGAATTTTTCTGTTTTTCTACTTCTACATGCAGCATTAGTCTACTTCTGTAAACCGTCCAACGAAAACAACTATAATTTTTTATTGTTTACATCTCGTGATGTTAAGTAGTTTTCTCAATAGGGTACAAATGCATTTAAACTGGATCTTGCTTGTGGCAGCTTCTCCAACTTTTCCATAAAAAAACAAGCGTTCAAGTGCGCATCATCCATACACGCTACATTACATATATCATCATATAATGATTATGATTATAATAAGGATGATTTGTTTGTCCACATTGACATTATAAATTGTTTTTGCAATGACGATACAATGACACACTGACACGTACCTGCAATTGCATGCAATTTATAAGAATTTTGTTATGTACAGGGACTGTACCGTCGAATGAGTAATGTGAGTATGTAGTATTTATTTGTATGGTATTGTTCTTCCTTACATATGTCAATTAGGTACAACTTATTTTTTAATGAATGAATAAAAACAACGTTGCGTCTTGACGTATGCATAAGTAGTAAGTACATTTACTGCATTACAACTACTGCCCGATAAGCATTAAATGCGTATGCAAATCATAGTAGCAAAAGAAAAAAAATCCTTTA
>JAHZNG010002179.1:0-16598 GCA_027744375.1 Orchesellides sinensis | reverse complement strand
GAAATGCTAAAGCTTAAAAACGTTGTTTTGTCTTTGGTTCAGAAAGGAACGCGTTAACTATTCTATGAATTAAATATAGTCAGTATTTTTATTTTAAGTAAGATGTGATGTTTAGAAAAACTTTACCAACAAACATTTGGTTCAAGTTACTTTCTTTTATTATTACATCTTTTTCTTGCTTTGTACTTTTTCCCATTATTACAAACCTTAGCTCTTTCCTTGAGGTTTAGAATGCGAATGGATGTTTTAAAGTAGCAAAAACATTATCTTATTTTCAAGCAGTGGTAGCGGGTCTTCCAGAAAAATATCTCACATAAAAAAGAAAATCCTTCCCTTTGGCTATGTACCTACAAACTAGCAAATCAATTAGTTTTTAGGGACTCAAAATAAAATACAAAAAAGTGATATAAATGTTGGAATAGATCAGTTCACTAACTGTACCTAATGTGCGTACCTTGATGTAATATATATTATGTTGACGGAAAAAGATACAAAGCAGATTAGTATGATCCGTCTGTTTCATGTTTTACTGTGTGTAATTCAGTTTCAATTACTTAATTTATTTTCTAATCATTTACGAAAATACACATAGTTTTGTACTACGAGAAATAAACTCATTAGGAGTCATATTTGCATAGGTGTACTCCTATGAAAAAACAAATTATCTTTTTTTATAAAAGACAACTTATTTATTTGTATAAAAGTTAAAGTAAACCATTGTTAAAATTAAGACACTTATGAATGCTTATTCGGGTATGCCTGCTGGAGGAAAGGTGTCATATACGATTCTTTGATACATTTGTAAGGTATGTTTGATAAAAGTAATCTAGTGAATGTTAGAAAGAATGTTATATGCTAGGAAAAGTCTAAGGAAAAATGTGAAACTGTTTTGTTAGAGAACTGAAAAAATTGTACATTTGTTTGTTGTTACTACTATTAATTGTTACTGTAATTATTTATTTTCTTCCCAGTTGTTTTGTACGTGTATAATTTCCTGACAATCCCTTATTTTAGCCTGCGGACTGTTATTCTTCTTGTTTTGTTTTTTAACAGTAAGAAAACCATGTTTTGTTGTTGGTGATGATGTAATTTCACTTGTTTTAGGTCTCTGTTATAATGTGACGTACAATATTACATTAAAAACTGAAAGTGAGTCGACCATAAGGAAAGACAATGGTACTGATCATTTTATTATATTATAGTTACAGCAATGTTTTCACAGACAGATTGGATCGGATCCCTGAACTTGAACTTGGTATATTGCATCGAAAAAGACACATCAAATACATATATGCATGTATGATTTACATTGACATTCACTATTATTTGACAGTTAAAATGGTAAGCTTCCTCCTACACCTAAACTTGAACATGAAAAGGTGAGCCCTTGACCTAATCGCATCATCGCGTGATACAACTTGGGCTTATCTACCAGCTTAGCAATAAAGCGGATGTGCATTTATACGCACGGTACGGTCATTAACATTACTGCCAAGCATTCAGTCAAGAGTCGCTAATTTTTTTGCTCTTCGTCACAAATGCATGGGTTGTCTAAAGTTGGCACGAAGTCGTGTTCGTGACTTTTGCGAGAAAACGGTATTCAATTTGTATTAATGTGGGTATGAAGAGTAACCTTCCGTGTAAATTCATATATTCCTTACTCGTTAGTAAGATACATACAATGCATCTTTTACATTGTTGCGAACATTCTCCTTTTCAAGAGCCTAAACTCAGGTCGAGATTGCTACTATATTCAACATACTGAATCAAATGAGTCGTGCTTCGCGACAGTTTCTTCGATGACATTAAAGTTAATGACAATTTAAGCATTCGAGTATCTTTCACACACTCATGAACCCATTTCATTCTTGATCCCTACTCTATTAGTTTTCTTCCCTATATTGTATTTAGTCTTTATAAAAGAAAACTAATACAAAATACGTTTGTCCCATGCGTTTCTAAACACTGATTCATGTTCGGACATTAGATAAGGTACCCTATTTCAAATCTGTTTTTATCAACTGATGCTTTGTTGATGATTATAATTTATCATTTCTATGTTCTTACATCCACCCAATCTCATTAATTTTTTGTCCATCACAATTACTTGTTATGGTTGTTTTTCAGTGGAAAAGTACTTTAAAAATCAAGATTTTCAATGCCACATACCTACTTAAAGCTCTTTTCTGTTAAAGTTGATTAAAGAATTGAAAGAGTATTTAGGCATATAAAATGTAACATTTGTATTTTATATTGCTAAAGGTAGTACAATAAGTAATGCATGTATATGGATTTAATTTTTAAAATGCAAGCAACAGCATCAATGTAGCATCATGAGAAGTAGAAAAAATGAAAACATAAGAAAAGGTAGGACAGTAGGGCATCAGAGAAAGTTTTTGCCGAGACGAGTAAATAAGCGTGTATTTATTGTGGTCTAGATTACTATAGCTTGTCTTTATACGTGCGTTTATATATTATGTATGTATAAAAAATCTTCTTTTCGTTTATAAAGTTTAATATAATATGAAGCTTATATCATTATACCTTATAATTTAAAGACAAGGTAGGGTAGGTTTTATATCTCGAAACTTGAAACAACTCTAGCAACACATCACCACTACCACATGCATGCATGCATGCTTCCTCCACAATCAAACCATAAAGCCTTTTAAACTCAAATGGTGAAGATGGGACTACGTGCGAATTCATGTACCATTAAAGAGTTAAGATTGAAAAGAGATATTTTGCTCATTTTCTTATTCAAAGACTTGGGTTCGTAGTCTGGTACCACGCGTACGCATACCAGTATGCTTTATCAAGATATATTATGACCATGCAATTTGCTATTCTATTCTACCATAAGCCCTTTGAACCCAACTTTAATATCGCGAAGAAAAAGACGCCAAGAAAAATATACTCTGTTGAATGAAACTCTATTTTACATACATACAAGCATTTGATAGTTTAGGTTTGGATTTCAAATCAATAGCTTATAAGGCAGTTCACTGATTTGTAGATGATAAATGACAGTCTGTTGTTCCTAAGTACATAAGATCCCACCTCAAGTTCCTCTGCCATTGCCATTACCATATAATCTTCGTGAGTAATCTCTTTTGTTCATAGATCTTCCTTGCATTAAAACATTTTGCAAGTTGGTTTGTATTCATGTTCGCCTTTTCGAGAAAATGCTAATTATTTCAGTTTCAAAATTGTTATGTATGAATTTTGTGAAGTACAGTTTGATCTTGAGCCAAAAGAGGAGCAATATGCATCTGGAAATGATAACGGCAGTTTTGGAAAAATGTGTATGCGACACACTTAGATTTGATTCGAGACGTTGCACATTCTATATTTTTATGTGACTCACAAAAAATCATATCCCGTTAGACTTGTCTATGAGTTTTGATTATTTTGCACTAAAAAGCCAAGACCTCCTTGCCATATTACGGCAAACAATATGACGATAATATTTATTTCGAAACTTTGCACTTTCGACTCGTTCGACATCCAGCCAAATGTTTTTCATTTTTATTAGAGTTCAGTTATGCATTTGTACCTTTACTGGTATACTTTTTTGTATTTGCCCTAGTTTAGATTTTCTCAAGCAGTGATTTTGAAATGGGGACACGCATTTTATAAAAATAGGTTTATCACCAATTTTCTGTCCCAAAAGGCTGGAATAACAAATCATCTTATACATTTGTTGACGTAAGTATGCCGATGCTGGATAAGAATAAAAAAGAACCCTGAACTTGCCAAACTAACGTCAGCAATTTATCTTTTAACACAGTAAGCCTGACGCAATGCCTCATTCTATTAAATAACCAAATAGCTGTTGCTAAAATAATAACGGACAACTAAATCGTCTCAAGATTATATAATCCAGTCTTTGTTACAGACCATGATTGCTAGATGGCTGGTTTACACCAGATATTCATGAATGGGTAATCAAACGACTATTAATACTTTTAAGTTAAAAAATCTTCAACGAATCTTTAATAACGAATTCAGATTGTAATAGTAAGTATTTGACTTGCATGCACCAACCAAACGTAAGTACTATAACAATTAACAAACGATTGTGTACGCTAAAAACTAGGCGCTAAAAGATGAACATTTGCATACGTACTACTTCCTCAAAATATGGTACATAACGGACATTGATTGTTTCCTTAAATTGTCCAACACTTTCAAATAATACCGTATATCATCAAAAATTTTCTTGTATTTGTACATAATTAAGATACATGGCCAGACACTGAATGTATAAAAAGTTTAGGTATTAATTACAACTTTACAATAACTATCCAAAATGCCCAATAGTAAAAATAGTTCTATACAGCAACACAAATACCTTCGTCCTCGCTCTTTTCCCCCGATTCTGATTGGCATGTCTTCAGACAGCCACAAATGTCCTGACTCTAAAATATAGAATGCTTTGTAAAACAGTAATTCAAAATTTTGTTTCGGAGATGGCGTTTCTCCGAATCTGCAATTTTGTACGGGTCTCTGAAACTCCCATGGTATTCTGACGCCATTATGTCCCTCCCTTTGCCTCTTGTATTTCTACCTTCACTCGCTGTTTTCGATCGTTTCGCCCTGGAGTCCGATGGAACAGTATTATTTCCAGCGTCAATGGATATTTCGTCATCCGTCTGCGTTTCCGCTGTCTTGATAAGTTTTGTCCGCGACGGCCTTCCTTGTAATGCTCTGCTGCATTGTACATTATTAACAGAACTCATATTTGTTCTGAAGCCACCTTTATCTCGTCTCTCGATTCCGCGTCTATATTGTCCATGCAGTGGGCACAAATAGGTAGACTTAAGTGCTGCAGCTGCCACATCATCAAGTGTCACTTGAATTGCAGCGGATTTCTTGCCACTTTCCAAATGGTCGACAGTACGTATGATTTTAGACCGTGAATTGGAACTTTGGTGATGATTTTGGTTCGCGTGAAATATCTTAATGTCCTCAAACTTCTTTCTTTCACTTTCACCCATCATTTCAAGTCTTGACTGCGTGCAAACCCCTCCATCATTACCACTGTTGTGCTTTCCCTTCTCAGCATTGGCCACATTGTCCCTGTTGATGCTATGATTTTGATTGACCTTGTCATTTGGTGCCATGTTCACATTCGCAACAGACTTGCCTTTATTCCCACCATTACAGTCATTGTTATTGCTACCCATGTCATTGTAACCGAAATTACTTGCTGCTGATTGTCCATTGTAATGGTGATTATTTTTCGGATTTGTCGTGCCCACTGCATTCCTTGACATAGACGTCTCATTACTACTAATTGTCGACTGCCTAGAACTCTTTTTACTACCGCTGGCAGAAGACCTTCTGCTGTTTTTACTGCTGCCACTACTCTCTTGCAAGATTTCACCAACTTTTGAGGACAAGTTTATTTCAGATTTACTTCGCCTCATCGCGGAGCCACTTGGAGCTCCGTTGTTACTTTGCTTTACTTCTTTCTCTTGCTCACTTACTCGAAATTCATATGGATGACGATCCCAATACAGAGCTAGTTCTATTTCAGGAATTAAAACTTTTGGAAGTGGGGATCCATGAAGAGTTAACCCAGGAAGAGGCATGGCTTCTTTTTCAAATTCTTTCTCGGCTTCGGCAATTCCTTGTTGTAAACTTTCCTTTGAGTGCTCATCCACTGGCCTGAGTACTCTGTTTTTGCCCAAGTTTGATGGAAGTGGTGGATGAGGGCAATTAATGGCGAAGGCGGATGGCGCTGTTATTCCGAACTGGGGCCTACCATCTTTGGTGTAATATAAGGGCTGATTATCATTACTGGTCTTGTTTGCCCTAACGGTATTTTCTTCTGCTACCTCACTTTCTGCAGCCATACGTGGAATGTGTATGTGTATTCGTATGTAACTACACTCTGGGTTATTTTCTAACAAAAAAAAACCAAACTTTCCCCGTTTGTGCTTCCTCTATAAGTACTTTTCTTTATTGCAAGGTGTACAAAATTAGATTTTACGAATAATAGAAAACACAGAAAGGCAATAAAAGTCGTAACCACAAATCCCCTGATTTGAACTGATTAGGTAAACCAGAGCTGTCAAGTGAAATGAAAGACAGTTGTATGCTAGAACAGGCGTGACAAAGAGAAATGGTGAGAAATTGTTTTGTGCACTTCGCGAAAACTTTGCTGATACTATATATAAATGGTCAATTTATAAAATTGGCATCTAGCAAATGAAAGAAAAGGTAGTAAGAACGTAAGTATCATGTACACCTATACGATACCCCAATGTAAACCCCTTTGGAGTAGAAGCAAAAAATAAATGCCTGTTTGGTCAATATATGTACATCACTGCTTCCAGACGTAATAGAAGTTCCGGGATACAAAACAAGTAGCTTCATGGAAATCCAGTGAACATTCAATCTTCCACCCCTACTGCACTAATGCATGCATAAAACCAATAATCTCATCGTCACCAGCTCAAGTGAGCAATGCTACTTTTTACATATTCCTGATAATGTTCGATTTGTTTTTTATTGATCAGCTTTTGTTTCAATCCTTTTTATTCGTATTAATGAGTTTTTGACATGGAAGCAACTTGATTCTAACTTTTTAGCTATTCCATAAATATTCTAAGTTGAGCCATACACCACATTGTATACAATCAACTCGTAAGGGCATACATACTAATAACCTCATGGTTCGCATTCTGGCGCAACATAATTTTTTTATAACAAAATATACTTTCATACCAAACTTTTGCATACAATATGAAATAGGTATGTGAGACTCAGGCAGTCTCATTTCAAAAATGCTTTTATTTTTCTTAATTATCATGCTACAAGACTAATGGGCATTATAGTTAGCTGAACATACGAACATACTAGATAATGTTTACTTTGGAAAATTCTTATTGTATATAATTTATTTGACTGATTGCATGTCTTTCAAATCACAGTCTTGTTCCTACATTTATTTAATCAGATTGTTATTAATCTCTTTAACTACAACCATACTCAGCTAGCCAGTCCTTAGAATTTTTTGGCAGCTTACTGACAGGCGTAAGCCAAGAAGTTTTATCCGGATTTGGGAGTAGAGAAAGCTTCAAAAAGTAGAACAGAACCGGTGCCTTCCTCAGGTATAACTTTAACTCCCGAAGATTTCGGGTTCCAAGGCAAAAATATGACGCTACCCTGTACCAGGTCCAAAAATTTTCCATCGTCTAACAGCACCTTTCCCTTTCCTTGAACGCATAGAAGTACTGAACAAGAATCTACTTGTGGTTTTGTCAAAAACTGCTGATCGCTCTGAAAAATGGTTTATGCAAAAAAATTAATAATCAAAATCAATAGTAATATTATGAGTCATGTCATAGGATACAAGAATAACCTATAGAATCTGTCACAATCCTTACCTCGTACTTAATAACGGAAAATTCTTCAACAGGAGGATTATACTCAATTCCTGTACCGTCAGCGCAAGGCTGACCTTCAATAATCCATTCTTTACCTGCTTCATAAGTTAGCATGTCGCAAAGAGTCTTTACATCTTTGAATTTTGGCGTGAGTCCAGCTCGTACAACGTTGTCAGACGCTGCCATGCACTCAACACAATCTAAAAAGTTTTAAAATGATATTAATCTCAGACCAATCGGCTAACAATAAATACTTTATACTTTGATAGATTCTTTTACCTCCATAAATGTACGCATGAGGTTCATTTGCAGGTAGAAAAACGGCTTCACCAGGTTGCAAGGTAAAATGTTGGAGGAAAAACGTGGACCAAATTCCAACATCCCCAGGAAACTGCTGAGAAAGTCTTTCAATCAAATCCGCCTCAAATTTTTTTCTCTCTTTAGCTTCTGCAATTAAAACATTTTAAAGTTACGTTTTCCAATCTTTACAGAATATACGTCATAATTTTTGTAAATTTTTCTTCAGCATACCCATAGTTTTTATGCGGTTTAAAAGTCTAGTAAGGTTCCCTTTAATGACATCTTCAGAGCTTTCCATCAGCTTGGTGTATGCTTTGCGAAGGCTATCTTTGTCCTTTTCCGATGCTACTTGGCTAACCACTTCCTCCCCAATTATTTCCCTGAGTTCTGGAACAACTACAACAACAAAAGATACAGATTTCCCATAATATAATGATTGGAACTTCCAAAGCGTTTCCAAACAGGTTTACTTGTTAACACGTACCCTGAAGGTAATCAACAATTTCATCCATAGCCCTAAATCCACAGAACATTTCAAAAGGGGTGAGTGCAATGGCCATTTCAGGCTTATGATTCGGATCCTTGTACAAGTCGGGACGCTCTTTATGGAGAACTTGAGCAGAAGCCTTATCTGGATGAGCTTGGATTGACAAGGCTTGTTCAACAGAGAGAACTTTGAGTAGGAATGGAATGTCATCAAGTCCAAATCTAGCTTTTACTTTGTCCCCAAGTGTATTGGGATTTTCCCTAATGAAATCTAGTAAGGGTTTGTTAGATTGCTTTAGTTTAGATGGACCGTTAGGATGCGTACCCATCCATAGTTCGGCATACGGGCCGTCGGTGTCTATTTCCGGGTTTACACCAGCCGACTTTAACGCTTCGCTGTATAGCTTTGCCACAGTGCTTGTCTTTCCGGGCTTTCCCCAGTGATACTTTTGTACAGCAGGAAGTAACTCCATTTTGTAGAAATTTCTGTTATGAATAAAAATAACTTGTAAATAAAAATCAAGGTATCAACAACGACCGGCTTAAGGCAGGTAGACCGTTGGGTAAGGGAACGAGGGAAAACAAGATTCTTCTTTAACAGAACAAGTTATACACTTTTCCTTGTGCCTTTCGCTGATCGTATAAATAACCTTATGCTTTCACCACGCGGAGATAAGAACTCTCGAAATGACATTCAGTCAATATTCAGCTGACTTGCGACTTGTATCTACGCCAAATGACCATGAAGCAATACTTTAGTGTATTTGACCATCCTGCCTGTGCAATATCGGTATCCAATCCACTACTCTCCACAAACCACATCCACCCTTAGGTACAACCAGTTCAGGTTTAGCATAAGATGTCATAAATGAGTCATATATGGAAAGTTCCCAATAAACTCTTACACGAACTTTTGCATGTTCTGAACCTATGAGAAAATGCTAAGTTGAAGATGTATAGAATTAATTTTAGAACGTACTTTTAACTCAAGTAATAATGTTGGAAAACAAGGTGTGTTACCACATATTATGTATTTATTATGTCGTTCGTTGTATTTCAAAAAAACATATACAACAGCTTGGATAATAAAATGAACAATTAATTCGATATGATACATTTTATTCATAAAAACATAAGCTAACGTATTGATTTTACTGCCGAGTGATTAGAGTTTGTCGACAAATGCGCATAGGTAATGAACAATAGGTATACATAAACGTTCGAAAATTCAGCAAAGTTGTTTTAGTTTATACTGGATCAGATCCTTCGCCTGTCCATCCCGAGAATATCAATTCAGCAGCTGTATTTACATCACCCTCACTGACCCGAAGTGCTAAAATGCTCAAGCGCTCATCAGTTATTCCTAAGTCACGCATTTGGCTTAACTGCGACTGATACTGTTGTGCTGAAGGTGAGCCTCCTTGCTGGGTTTGTTGCGGGGCTGGAGCAGCTACTGCAGCAGGTGGAGATTGCGTTTGTTGCTGAGTACCTCCACCTCCAGACTGTTGCTGAAGCTGAGTAGCAAAATTTCTGATTGCACTCAACTGGTCAGCTCTTTGTTCTGGAGTAAGTCGACGTAATGCATCAGTTACTGCTCGTGCTACCACATCACTACTCAAGGGTTGACCAGGGATACCTCCACCAGCTCCGGCTAAGGTATTCATCATATTTTGGATGTTAGCTCCAGCAGCGGCAACACCTGAGTTTGGACTTGGAGAAGTTGCTGCCTGCTGCTGGGCCGGCGGTTGAAACAAGCCTCCAAAAGCATTTGAGTTGGGAAGATTCAAGCCTCGAACTGGGGGACGTGGACCACCTCCCAATGCACTCAAAGCAGCTGCCACTTGCTCTCGAGTTATACGAGTGCCACTTCCCCGCGAGGGACCTGGACCGCCCTCGTCATCTTCACCATCATCCATTGACTCGTCTTCACCATCAAACAATGAGGCATTAAACAAAGAACTAGGTATCCCTTGCGGTTGAGCACTTCCTCTTTCTTGGTGAATCGAAGCAGCCAAAAAGTTGTAGGCTTCAATTACCCAGGGTCTCGTATTTGCTAACCTAGATCCCAAAAAACAAAGCTTACGTTTATTTCCATTTCCTTGTTTTTTCCATACCTTTCTCAAAGACAGCAGGTAAAATAAAAAATAATTGCATCTATGTTTCTTACTTTTTCAGTGAATCCGGATCAGACAAGTGATATATCAAGGAAGGATCCTGGATTATCCCTATTCCAATCGGATCATTCCTCAATTCAGGTGCTATTGCAAATATATTTTCCAGCTTTTCAGAGTCTCCCAAATTCTAGAGGGAAACACACAACAAAACATATTACATATAAGCCAACTTCGCTTCATATCGTAATGCATTGAAACTTAAGATTTTGAACTGTCTATACCTCCACCATCGAAACAAACTTTGGATTGAAGAAAGCCGTCCTTAACGCCAAAGCCACTTGGGTGAGCTGATCATGAATATTCCTTGAAGCTGCATACTCACTAATAAACTTAGCAGACTTGTGCTGCTCCTCACTGTTCATGTTCACCATGTCCTTCCTGATCACAGATACCACTGACAAAGGTCCAATTTGCTTCACATCTTCGTCATTCTTCAAAACTCGACTGCGGTGCAAAATATCTATAAGTAACAAACCAATTAAACATTCATGTCACTCATTTTTCATCTTAAACTCTCCCCCTCCCCCTTCCTTTTACGACAAGGAACTGTCGTACATACACAAATCTGCTTACATACCTATGTTCTGCGGTTTAGGATTTCCATCATTCCACTCCCACGTTCCCATCTCCTGGACCACTGCTTCCTTCAACCCTGCCAAGGACAATTCTTCCAAGTTACTCACAGCCATTCTAGATCTCTTCAATCCACCTTTGGTCTTCACGTAGCACAAAAACAGTGCATTTCTATTTACTGATGATGGAACACTAGTCCCCCCACTAGTCTCGTCCACTTCCATCTCCATTTTTATTTTTAACTGTCAATTTAAATATATTTATCTAATTTATGCTTATCTTCACGGAACCTGCCAAATATTACTATCTGCTGACTAGCCTGACAGAGATGAGCAGATGACTTAAAAAAATATTTTGCTCATTCAAGTTTTGTTTTCTAGTCCACGGGGCTAAATGAGAATTACTTACGCACAAATACAGATTTTCCAAATCCCAACCAAACCTAATCCTGTATAGGTAAATATGTCTCACAATACCCCACTAAAATTCCTTAATTCTGCGCCAATCCCAAAGTCAAATGTACATCACTTGTAATGTTGTAATGAAGACCCTTTTCAACGTAGTAACAGATCTGAGATTCTTTGGGGATCCGATCCGTAATCCGTAAACAGTAAAAGCATACGGCAAGGTAAATGCACCATGCATTACCATTACCATTGATGAGGTGTGATGGAAAATGGAAATATACCTAAAGAAATACATTACGGTCAGATCTCCGTAGAGAAAGAAATGAAATGATATGATGTGGATGTAAAAAAGTACGTAATTTGCCTTGGTTGTAGGAATGTAGTAAGCAAGTGTGGTATATAAGGCTGATGACATTACAAGAACAAGACAAAGTATTTTACACTTTTCTTTTTTACCAGGGTAAAGTCGAACTAGCTGTAAATGCTCGGTGTTGTATGTGCTAGCAAAAAAAAGTGAAGGTAAAGGTAAGCAAAAAGGTGTTTATAATATTTTTTAAAATATAATTTTGCATGAACGTTTATAATTAACGGTGGTCCGGGTCCGGCTAAATTTTAACTTGGTTTAAGTTAGTTATATTTGATTAGTTGGGGCTCTGTAGTTACTTTTTAACGATGGGAGAAGTTGGAAGGACTGATTGAATCAGCATGGATTTAAATCTCACAATCCTGCCACTGTCAAATATGACCCCTGACCTAGCCCATTTCTAATGTCTCTAATGTGTATCTGGTTTTTTGTTTGTGTTTAAATAGAACAACAGGACGGAAAAGACGGATCAGACGTGGGACGAAGCTTTTGAAACGGGTGACAAGGCGACAATCTGATTAGCAAATAAGATCTTTAAATTTCGTCAAGCTGCTTGCCACGATATCTTTGACAGCGGTGATCCGAAGGCTAGGGACGGGCACCGTTGACAAGAAGTCATTTTATAAACACACCCAGTTCTTCCCTTCACGAAAATTTCAACTGGTGCAAACAAGTAATCACAGGCTGATAGTGGAAATAGAAGATTTAGTAAACGTTAATTCTGAAAGGAGTTTGAATAAAATTAGTAGTGCGATTGAGTCTGTACTGAACCGTAATCAAGGTGTCAAGATGATTGACCCAGCGAATGCCAAGACAGAGTTCCCATCCATTTCTTTGTGCCCAAAAAAGGAGACCGGTGTACCAACTTTTCTTACTAAGAATCCAGTATGTGATGGCCGCGGCACGATAATCGCTATTTTTGATTCTGGGGTGGACCCTGGTGCGCCGGGATTAAGGGTATGTTATTGAATTTAAATGTTGTTTTACCAGGACCTATGTTGATTCGTGTGGAGATATCAGATATCCTCATTTGAGATCGTCGATAGTTAATTAATTAATATTAATAAATAATTACAGGTTACAACAACTGGACTTCCCAAAGTCATTGAGCGTTTTGACTGCAGTGGCGCTGGAGATGTTGATACGTCCACTGTATTGAAACCTGCGGCAGATGGGACTATCACGGGACTTAGTGGGCGTAAATTGAAGGTATGTCCACCTTCCAGCTCTATAAATTTAAATCCTCCTGTCACTCGTGCGTGGCCAGTTCATTTAAGTCAAGTTTTACTTAATTGTGTACAGATACCATCGTCATGGGCTAATCCTAGTGGTGAGTATCACGTTGGGGTAAAACCTATGTATGAACTGTACCCTCCAAAAGTTAAGGAACGAGCTGAAACTAAGCGCCGTGAAGCTCATTGGGATCAACCGCACAGGGGATTATTGGCTGAATTAAGCAAAAAAGTTGTGAAAGAACAAAGTGTAAATGGGAATAAACCTGTAGACTCGTTGACACAACTTGAAAAGCTACAAAAAGAAGATCTAGAGGCCCAAATGGAGGTTAGAAAAAGTTTCATTAACCGTAGACCGTTGTTCAGGCAGAGCAGCTGTGCAAACTTGCTATAATATAGTGTAGAGTGTGGTATAAGGCTTAGTTTTTATTCGTATTTCTTCAGCAACATTGATTTATGTTAAACTAATGTAATCTCCAGATCGCACAAACATTAGAGAAGAAATACAGGGACTATGGACCACTTTTAGATTGCATGGTGTGGGACGACGGAACGGAGTGGAAGGTTTGCCTGGCTTCTGATGGAGATTTGGAAAAGGGAATAATTTTAGGGGAATTCAAAAATAATCAAGACTTTGCCCCGCTGACGAAGGCAGACCAAATGAACATTAGCGTTAATGTGTGGGATTCCGGAAATAAGCTCGAAATTGTTGGCATGTGTGGTAGCCACGGAACGCATGTGTCTTCTATAGCTGCAGGTATCCTACGTATAATATCATTTACTCTTTGACTAAACTGCATAATACAGTTAGTTAATAGTTGTAATATTCAATTAATTTTTTTTCTTAGGAAAACGTGTAAATCTTATACACTAACTCAAAACTCGCTCGGGGTGTAAATAAAAATACTAAATGCCTTCTCTACATATTTTTAGGTACAAGTATGGCTGCACCACACGTCTGTGGTTGTGTTGCACTAATGATCAGCGGAGCAATGTCAAAAGGATTTTCTTGGACACCTTACAGCGTAAAGAAGGCATTGGAAAACACGGCTCATAAGCTACATAATGTTGAACATTTTGCACAAGGTCATGGTTTGGTCCAGGTACAGTGAACTTAGAACTATTAACGTGAACGTGACTACAAGATTTTAGTTATCCATTTAAGATGCACAGCACATCTTATCTGACGCATCATCTACAGGTTGAGAAAGCTTTTGAAGCATTGGAGAAATTGTCAACACTTCCAGAAAGAAACATAAGATTTAACGTATCTGTTAGCGCAGGTAGTGGAAGTGGCTTTGGATGGCCAATGAAGGGGATTTATTTACGTGAGCCTGTGATCGAAAAGCCCAAAGAGTATTCAGTGTCAGTTGAGCCTATCTTCCTCAAGGAAGATCAAATAGGTAAGTTATTTGATTTATGGCGAATAATAAGTATAAAGTTTAGACCGAGTCTTTACAATTAATGCATGACATATACTGTTCAATTTTTTACCTATGAATTTTAGAGCCACAAGAAAAGATAGACTTCCGTTTGAATTTATGCCTAATAAGCACAGCTCCATGGGTCCATGTGCCTAAATATTTTGATTTAGCAAATATTCAGCGATCCTTTAATGTGAGAGTCGACCCTGAAGGTCTTCCTGTTGGCGAGCACTATGCAAGGTAAATGAACATAAATCGTAGACTGAATTGTATTGAAAGTAACCTTCTTCTTTGCATAACGTTCCTGTTTTGTGTTTTTTAAAGTATCGAGGCCTACGATGTCAATGACTTCGAGCGTGGCCCAGTGTTCAACGTCGCTGTCACTGTTATGCGACCTCTGAGTCTCTCGACAAACTCACTTTGCAGGCCACTTATTGAACTACCAAGTGTGAAGTACGAACCTGGATTTTTGAAACGGTATTTCCTTCAAGTTCCAAAAGGTGCCACCTGGGCAAGTACGTTACAATAACATTTATATAACAATACATTAGAAAAAGCATCCTCTATCTCTTAATATCTTTAAAATCTTGTTTTGTAATTTGTAGATTTGACTCTAAAAATGAATGGAACTTCAACAAATGTGGATTCTAGCTCTAATGCCAGTGCACGGTTTGTCATACATACTATGACAGTTAATGCTGGACTTTCTTGCAAGTCTGAGGAGTTTTATAAGATGATAACTTTGAATCCACTAGAGGAAACCAACTTACCATTCCGAGTTACAGTAAGATTGTCAACTGCCATTTATTTGCGATTTTCTGCTAGGAAAGTAGTACATTGTGTACTACAATTGTAATTTTGAACTTCTAGGAAAATAAAATCATGGAGATAGTTATTGGGCGCTGGTGGGCTGAGCCTCCAGAACCGGCCGCTTTGAATGCAAGCATTACTTTTAGAGGCTTGTCATTGAACAGACCAGAAGTCTTATTTTCAGCTGGAGATGCTTTCCAAAAACTAGTGGTTTCTAACTCCTTTGGAACAGAAGAAGTTCAGCCATCAGCCAGCCTTAAATATCAAGTTGCATTATTGAGACCGACGGATTCCAAAATAGTTGCATTGACAGAACCGCGAGATATGATACCAAACGGTCGCATTATATATGAGCTACAAAATACGTACAGTTTCACTTTGACGAAACCAACGGAAGTCAATATAAATTGGTAAGCTTGGCTAGACTAAATAGTATTTTTAAGTAATTGCAATGTCATGTCATATTCCATATTTATTGATCAATTATGCGTTTACAGTTCATTACTGAGTGACACCTTATATGAAAGCGAGTATGAATCTCAACTTTGGATGCTTTTTGATTCTAACAAAAGATACATTCATTGTGGTGACGCCTATCCAACAAAGGTAAAGTTTATTTCTCTTTTTAAAGTCATCCTAAAGCTGAAGTTTTTTGATTATGATTATGATGTAATCAGTCTGTCATAAAGCACCGTTATGTGTGTTTTTGGTATATAGTGGAATGTTAAACTAGAGAAAGGAGAGTACTTTGTTCGTCTACAAATACGCCATGAGAAGCGAGATGCGCTAGAACGATTTATAACTAGTAACTCTGGTGGGAATGGAGGTAGCTCTAGCACTGCATGGACTGGTGACAGTCAAATTCCCAGTCTCCCAGTTCTTTTATCTATGAAACTTCCATCCAGTATTAATTTGGATGTGTTCCAAACTCAGTACGAAGTACAAGATTATAAGCCGTCTAGAAAGGGATCTGGATGGTCTACTGTGCTTAAACGAGAAACATCGTCAAGCTTATTTGTGTCTGCTGCGGTTACTGACAAGTAAGCTGTAACGTTTAAAAAATATGTCCAGTTTTAATGACTTCTCTAAAAGAAGGATATTAGCCTAATGTATTTTTGATTTATTTTTTGTAATGTAGAAATCTGAAAAATCTTCCCGGGTCATCCACTCTTTATCTTCAGGGATCTCTTTCTGTTACCAAAGACGAGGTGGGAAAGAAACTTTGCACCTTTCCTCTAAAATTGGTATTGCCCGAGCCACAATCCAAAATCAAATCTCCATCATCCTCTACCAAAGACTCAAACAAGTCAAAAGTGGATGAAATGCAAGAACAGTTACGAGATGTACAAATAAATTGGCTTTCTAAGCTCGATGCCGATGAATCAAGGAAGCTCTACAATTCTTTGGTAGAAAAAGATGCATCACATCTAC
>JAHZNG010002178.1:0-13811 GCA_027744375.1 Orchesellides sinensis | reverse complement strand
TCGTAGATTGCTGCTGGTGTCGAAGAAAGATTGCAAAATGTGAGATCATGAACGTCCTAAATATTCTTCAGGCCTTAGCGTGAGAGTAACTGAACAATTCCATTCTATATATAAAGAAGTTTAGAAAAGAGATTGATTTGCCAATGCCAAACTTTTATATTTATCTTTAAGGGTAAAGCTTTCTATTTTTTTATTAAGTATGTAGTTGTAGTATAAAACTTTTTTCCCTAATGTGAAGTAGCTTATCTATCTTGCCTCACACTCACACGTATTAACTTTAAACTTATAAATATTTTTTACGATTAAGTGAGTATTATATTTTATGCTTTCCTTTAGCATATTCCGTCATTAGAAAAATGAGTGGCCCTAAGTCGTTAAAACGTTCGTTGAAGTTTGAACACATTAAAACAGAATGGAGCCATACTGTAATTGAAAATTTTTGACTAAAATAGAACAAAATTAATTTCCAATTATTGCAGCTGGAATAAGTAGTTTTTGTTGTGTGTACAAACAAAATTGATTTTAGACCTATGTGTGGTCACATTAACACATTATTTATCAACATTTGCCACAAACTTTTCCTCTTTTTTCTCTCTTCTTTCTCTCCAGTAATGCTTTCTTGCTCGTCAATATTACATGCTAAATTAACCAAAGGCTACATTCCTATACTTGGCTGGTGAAAAAACCATATTCTATTCTGTTACTTTTTTGTTCTTCTACATGCATATATATCACTTTTCTAAGAAAAAATATAGAATGGAATTGTTCAGTTACTCTCACGCTAAGGCCTGAAGAATATTTAGGACGTTCATGATCTCACATTTTGCAATCTTTCTTCGACACCAGCAGCAATCTACGAAAATGAAGAATCTTTAACAACCCACCCATCAGCTATCCCAAGCAATTGGAAACGTGGTGTTGTGTTGCGTGAGCCTTGTTGTGGCCACGTACGATGAAAGCGTCGGACAAAGAGGAATATGGAAGCTTTTACACGACGAGTCGAAGTGGCAGCAGTGGGGCTCCCCGTTACCGTTACAGGGAGTACTCACCAAGTCGAGGTCACCACTCCTCGCCCTCAGCCTCCACCATGGGAGACCCCTCTGCCTATAACCTTGGCCCAAGTCGAGCATACAGTCGTACACCTCCATATGGGGCAAGTGGGAGAACAATGGTAGAGTATCAACCACCACCATGCTGCCACCAGTTTTATCATCCGCCACCCCCACCTATTCCTCTGCATCCATCGCCGTCGCATTTTAACACCATTCCACATCCACCTCTTCAATATCGGTAAAAAATCCAATTAAACAGTTATGGTTGTGTTATATTGTATCGAACTTATATAATTTTTAAAATGTGTGGAACAAAAATGTTTTTCAGGGATGTCCCAGCTTGTGCCACATTGAATAGATCTTGCTACACTCGGAGAAGTAATAACCACCCATACTCTACATATTACGGGAGTGACACAACAACTTATGGAGATCCACGAAGTGATATATACTACACCTCAACGCTTACTCGGCACCCACGACATTCCGTTAGTAGAAACTTTCCCTCTGAAACTGAAGGAAAGATTTATGACACGCCGTCAGCACAAAATGCATACCATCATTCTAGCTTATCCGCTGGACCGTCTAATTCACAAATGGGTGCTTCAGGACATGGAACATCTTCGTCTGGCCTGAGAACGTATGGGGTTGCTGTTGGGGCAATGGGTGGAGTTGGGGTAGGTGGTGGGCCACCAGGGCAGAGTTCAAACATTCTCAGATTGGAGGAGCCAAGAATATACTCGACTTCATCTTTGCAACTAGGCTCAAATCCATCAGCTTCCTTACAGCGACCATCCTCTCCACAACACTCGCATTACATTGATCGCTCCATATCGTTGATAAGGTTGGACAATAGCGGAGGCGCTGCGGCGGCTGCAGCAGCAGCATCAAGTAGTGGTGCAAGTGGTGGAGGGAATGCTAGCGGGTTGGGAGAGTTGGGGGGATCGTCCCTGGGTAGTTCTGTGACACTCTCCACAGAACGGAACCAACCAAGATTTGTGTAAGCATGAATTATTTACTAGCTAACGACGCAAAAATGATCTTTTATTCACAAAATCAAATTAAAATTTCTTTTCTCCCTCCAGGATAAAGTTTTCTCCAGACATTCAAAGTCAATCTCAGAGATCAAATCAAAGTGAAGGAGCCATCGGATCAAACCTGGTGAAAACCACTATTGAGCTTGGGAGTAGCAATGATCCCCTCTCCTCCATCACCCCTAATAAATCTAAGTTTAAAGCGTCAGTTATGGAAAGTCCTAGTAAAAAAGTGGTGGAAATGTCAGACAAAGCAGTGATGACCACACAGCTTCCTGAACAGTGGTCACTCATGAGCTCAGGGTCGGATAGTCGACGAATTAGTCTGGGTGCGACAAGCCCCCCAGGAAACTCACCTCCCCCTGCCCCCACACTATCTGGTGGAGTTCCTGACCTGCTGCCGTCTTGCGTAGTTCGACATACAGATTATCCAAGCAGCAATCCATGGTAAGTCAACCATCATCAATCATTCCAAATTTACTATGCATCTCCAATCAAAAACCGTTCCATGCACAATTACTGACCCTCAGCTCAGACGCTACACGAATAGCCATAGAGTAAACACAATTAGTAAGGGGTCTACTGTGCCCCAAATAACCCAAAATACCGCCAATTGAACAATTTGAACAGTCCCTTATGAAAATAGATTAGGTTCTCGGATTCTGGTAAACAATAACAAAGACAGATCTCATTTAGGCTGGGTTGACAGTTCTAAACGCTTTTACCTGAAAGTAGGCGTCTTTCAGGTAAACTGGTTATTATTGTGATACATGCATTTTTGAATTTGTTTTAAAAGCGTCAGATTTGTAAATTGGGGAATAAGAATGGCGTAGAGAATATCAAATTTGAAATTTATCAAACTAACGTAATATGAATAATTGCAAAATTTCGCCAGTTGCATTAGAATTGTCAACTGGTGAGGTGGAGTTGTATCGAGTGTCTTTAATTGCTGATTCAGAATATGGGGAAGGGGAAGAGTGGTGGGAGGAGGATGACACCCACACGAGTTATGTAAATGGGAGAAGTGGTAATGTTAATGGAATAATTTGTGATAGGCGAAACGCTGGGAACATTCCTTCGCCAAGAAGAGGCTACCATGTGAGTGGTCCCGGACCAAGCAATTGTGTTGGTGGTGCGATGGGTGGTCAAGGTGCAGGGAGAAGTGGAGGTGGTAAGAACAACGGGGGTGGGAGTAGTTCCGGAGCGGGTGGAGTACCTTGTCATGGAGCTGGCCCAAGCAGTGGTACTATTCAGCATAACGTGGGTCATCATGGTGGAGCAGTAAATGGTTTCCAGTCAAGACGAGACTCCCAGTGGGCTGTGGTGCGGAAGTATATTCGGGAAGCTACAAAAACATTTTTTGGTTTGGATGAAGCTACCCAGTTGAAAGATGAGTGGTTGAGTAGGAGAAAGCGTTTTGCGTCACGGAGGTATTCGGAGAGAAATGTTGATTCCATGCCACCTCCAAGCCCGTACCAGCAACCTATGGGACACTATGCGTATGGACATGGACCTCATGGAGGTCATATGGGTGGATTGTCACATGACCAGCCGGATGGTAGAGTGCCCACAATGGATCAGAGAGCTGCCGCTGCTGCTGCTGCTGCAAGAGGGGGAAGATCTGGTAGGACGAGGAAGAAAGACCATGTTTTTGTGATTTATTGGAACTTACTGCGGTGGATTTTCTGGGTATGAGTGAAGTATTTGTTGGGATGAGAAGTGGTTCAAGGAAAGAGGCATCAGTAAAATGGTGTTGTTTTTTAGTCTCTTCGATTTGGACGAACTGGACAACGAGTGGCAGCCGGTGCAGGTTGTGGTTCTGACACCAACCCTGGTGCTGGATCAACTTCTCCTGGTCGCGTTCCACTAGATAGTCAGATGGCCAGAGATAGAACCAAAAGTAGATCTATTAGTCCAGCAACTCTGGCAGAAATCCCCCCAAATATAACGATCTCACCACAGGAAATGTTTTTTGATGATTTGGAAGATAATCATAGAAATTCTGCTCATCACCTCCAGCCACCCGGGTAACTAGCTATTCGTCATCTTTATCCATTATGAATTATTATGTTGTGAAGTATTAAGTTTTATTCTATATTTTTCTTTAGCCGTGGACTGCATTGGAGGATTGCTCGCACTTATCCTTCTTCCGGAGGAATGGGAGTCTCGAATCGGATCTCCTCTCAATTTCTCAGTAAGGTTTTAGACAACTCGGAAAGGCAGCAGTTCCGGCAAGGTCTACGACAACCGACAAACACTGCATCTAAACTAGCTTTAATCGACGAATACGAAGACTTCCGCCCGTACTTTACTTACTGGATCTCAGTTGTGCAAATTATTATCTTAATTGTTTCAATGATTACGTATGGTCTTGCTCCAGTGGGCTTAGATCTCCATCGTAAATCTTCGCTTGTTCTAGTCACTTCCCTTAGTTTGCAACAAATGGAAATTATTCAACCAGCCAATTTTTGGATAGGACCTTCCGCGGTAATTTATCAGAAATAAAATCCTATACTTTGTGATTAAAACCAAATTATTTAAACGTTTGAAACACTTTTTTGTTTTAGGCGGATCTTATACATTTGGGAGCTAAGTTTGCACCATGTATGAGAATGGACGAAGCCATTCATCGTCGAATGGTTGAAACGCGTGATAAAGAGAGACAAACAGCGTGTTGTATTCGCAATGACAACTCGGGCTGCGTACAGTCTTCTAGAAATGAATGTTCGGTGAGTGAAAGTCATTTAGAAAATATTTGAACTTCACTTAACATCACAATACCAACCAATCTACCTTAAATAATAAATGGTAAATATCTAAACATTTTATCAATATTTTTACATGCAGATAAAGGGAGTTAGCAGATCTGTAAGTGAAAATTTCATGATCAATAGATAGATTCGTCACAGATAATGATAATGCTTGTTTAATAATGATTTTTCAGTTAGAAACATTTTAGTTAGTGTTAGTGTGCTACTTATGATTTAGCTTAATTTACAGTATTTTAATAGTGTTTTTTAGATTTTTTGTAAATAACTTATTTTATTGTATATGCGTAATTCATTTTATTGCTTACTAAAATATGAATTCAGAAAATTAAAAATGCTCTGCTAGTGAGTTTTAACGAGTTTTGGCTGCGAAAATTTAAGTTTTGAGTTTTCTTGTTAGTGTAATTGTATGATTTTATTGATTGTATTACTAATCTGTAGATGATAAATCGTTCCCTCATCCTGCAATTTTTCTTTTACAGGGATTACTATCAACATGGAAAAAGTGGACAAGGGAAGAAGGTCCTGGCGGTCGAATATCGGGATCCGTTTGCGGTTTGGATCCTAAGTATGTTGCAAATTTTTAACTATTATCATTTTTCATGTAAAATCTTGATAACTTTTGATCTTGCATCATTTGCATAATCGCAGTACATGTAGATTTTAGATTATACATACATTGGTACTTACGAAAAATTCGGTTATAATGTTACCTACCTGTTTATGTGAATTGTAACAGTTTTGCTGTAGGTAGAATGTTTGTAAACTGTAGTAATTGCACAGTATCTGCATGGTTTTGTTACTATTTCTAGATTCTGTGAAGCGCCGGCTTCTATTGCACCATACGAGTGGCCTGACGACATCACAAAATGGCCTATATGCAGAAAAACACGAGGGATAACAGGAATGACGACCAAAGACAAGACTGCTGAGCATATGGTACTGATACAGAATATATAAAAGAATAATTTTGAAAGACTATATATGTGTATTTATTTATTTAACCAGGTAGGTAATAACATTTCTCTTCTACAGAAAAGTGCGGGTTGAAAAACTGTGATTAGTAGATGTAACTGGCACAATTGACAACGTTTATTTTGTATTATTATTCTAATAGGATGTTTGTGGGATGTTTCCTTTTATTGCTGACGAGCAACCGGACCAAATTTATCGGTTAATCTCGTCGCTTTTCTTGCATGCTGGACTGGGTCATATTATGATCACGTTAACTCTTCATTGGTTTATCCTTCGCGACTTAGAGAAACTAGCCGGTCCTCTGCGAGTCGCTATAATTTATTTGGGTTCCGGAATTGCTGGAAATTTAGCATCAGTTATCCTAGAACCACATCGCGCTGAGGTAATTTTTATGCTGTCAGCTTTGAACTGGAAAATAAACATGTTCCTGAGCCTATAATATGGGAAAGTTACGCATTGAACTGTATTATGTTTTATAGGTTGGTCCAGGAGGTGGGCAATACGGCCTTATGGCTTGCTTGCTGGTAGAACTCCTTCATATGTGGGGAATGCTTCGGAGGCCGTGGCAGGCACTAGGGAAAATGCTACTGGTTCTAGTTATCCTGTTTATAATAGGATTTTTACCATGGGTCGACAATTTCGCACATATTGTTGGCTTTTGTGCCGGATTTTTACTGTCACATGCTTTCATGCCGTATATCGCTTTTGGAAAATATTCGACGTACAGGTACTAGTTTGTATTCATTTGCTAAATGTACATAACCTCATACTTGTTCAAAAACGTTTAATTATTTGTTGTCAATATTATCTAGGAAATGGCTAGAAGTTGTGATATGCCTGGCGGGATATTTTGCCATTCTGGTAACGTTGTTAGTCATTTTTTATGCTGGATTCGGTGACTGCGAAATCTGTAAGTTACTGAATTGTCTCCCGCTTACTAAAGACTTCTGCGCAGAACAAGATATTGACTTCAAACCATCTGGGAGTGGGATTAATCTAGTTACATGATTATCAATTATTTTATCTGTTACTTATGAAATGTACAAAACAAAGGAATACAATGAAAATCCTAGGTTAAAACTTCTTACCAGTTAAAGTAAGTCACATTTTACGATAAAAATGTATCGATGATCTGCACTGCTAAGGCACTCAAGTTTGAAATGGGTAAAGGTAAGCGTATGAATATTGCCCTTCTACGAAGTTTGTGATCTGTTCTATTATATCTGCCAATTTTCTTTTTGTAATGTTAACATTGCCGTGTATGTATACAAACCGTCATTCAATTAACGTTGAATTTATAGTTCCTGGTCATTTCAAACTTTATGATCATATAGCTTTTGATTTATATATCTTTGTGACAATGAAATTTTTTCACAACTTTGTGAAATTAATCTACAAGCTAATTTGTGTTTGTAATCAAATACGTGAGAATTCTGACTTCCCGTTCGATTGTAACAATTGTTTTTATCAAGTATGTATCATTTTCTTTTGTACTTAAAGGGAGACTTTGAATAAAATGGTAATCCCTAAAACTGAAGTTCGCATTGTTTAACGAATTCATTTTACTATGCTACTCTTCATAAAACCAAACATTATATCTGTAGATTGCGCAACACTGTTGAAATCCTACCCACCGTTTTGGTCCATTTTTCGTATCTTGAAGTTAGATTGATACTATCTTGTCTTAACTCTATCTTTACTTGGCTGCGCCCAGGTTCTATTTTATTTATTGTGTAAAAAATATTTTCAGTAGAATATTTATCGAAAAAAAATTAGTGTACGCTTCGAAGTCCATTACCGTATTGGCTCACGAGTACCGATTATCAGGTAGTTCATACATACATATTACATATTACGTGTTTAACGCATACTAAACACATAATACAACAGAACTTTAAATAGATTGCATGTAAGCAACGAAACATGGCCTATTTTCTTGAAGAATTTTGATGACACAACTAAGTACTGCGACTGGTGTAGTTTTCTTCAGTTACAGATCTGGCCGAATTAATGAAGTTGCAGATATTATTCATAACGCAAAAGAGTATAGCAATGCTGCATAGTTTCCAAATCCAAGACAAGCAGCGCAGAAACTGATGCCTTAATAAAATGAAAAATGTTGGCATACAAAAGATATATAGTGGGATCCCAGTAGATCACATTCATTGTACACGATTATTAAAGACAGCAAAGACTCAAAGGCAGACGCAGCTTCTAAGTTGAAATCCTCGTAAAATGTAAACACTCACTAGTAGCAAAACTTGGTGAAATGATGGGAAGCAGGTGAAAGTACCGCAAGGAGAAGCAAAGTTGCTTCAAGCAGTCTTTTATATTCCGCAAGTCATAAAATCAGTCATTGAAATGAAACCGTAATACCAACTCTGATGAGTCTTGCCACTAGACACAATACATCTAACGTCTCCCTGAAGAGAAGGGAGAAAGAAGTTGTCGAGACCCACGAAGAAAGCTGTATAAGCAAAGCTCAAATTTATAAGATGCGAGAAAGCAAAGCAATCCAAAATACGGAGCAGTCGCTAAAATTGCCTGTGTTGCTGCCGCGTTTTGCTCATCTAGCCACACTCTTCCACTGCCGATCTCTCGATCTTGTATGATTCAGTTAGTTGTAAACTTTACACGTACAAATATACTTACTTGCATAATTGTGTGAAAGTATAAAGTATGTATATATGCGTACAGTAAGTATTTGTATACTATCATTCTAGCTCCGATCTCAAGAGACAGAGAGAGAAATCGAGCTTCTATTCAAGCTTACATCTTAGCTCTGCTTTCTACTTTCCAGGTTTAATGTATAAAATGCTATGCATAGATCATGCAAGTTTCTCTCCCTTGCCTTGGTTGTATATATGTATCTAAATGGGCATAGTTAAAGCTCGAGTGTGTGATTCCTCTCACCAAGTTTACCGTACAGAGAGATGTACGTCTATAAAATATATATTTCTGGGAGAAAGTAAGAAAGTACAAAAGGGACTGACGCGTAGATTCCGAGAGATAAGACTGCAAGCACGAGGACGGAAGATGCTGTAGTGAAAAAGCTGAACGAGTAATGAAATAGCTTATATAAGGTACACAACATACAACAACCCTTTGCTAAAAGCTGGTGCTAGCAATATCACCATCTTATTTCGGCATCCCTTGTCTTTCTCCTTCCCACAGCTACGTACAAACATGTAGTGTAGTGCAGCTGGATTCAGAGAGGTAGGCTAGCAGTAGCATGCACAGAGCACAGTTTGTCCTGCTTGAATCCAATTCGGTCTTCTAAGGCAAAACGGAGAAGTCATGCATCAGGAAAGAGCAGTATGTTGTCAACATTCAAGAGGTCCATGTAGCATTTTCGGGGCCAAATATTTTTCCCCACTTGTTTTCGTCGGATATTTTATTTTACGTATAAAAAAGATTCTCACTGTGAGGGAATACGGCTTAAGAGAAAGCAATAACACAAAGTATTGCATGAAGTGCATGGAGCATTTCTTCAATCCCTTGCTTTCCAGCAACATCATTTTCTCCAGGCTTTCTATTGTATATCTATCTACATCATCTCTGTAGCCAAGCAAGTTTCCTTGATATCTCTGAACGTGTTTGTTTGTGCTGAACAAAACATTGCGAATGGAACTAAAAGAATTTTTTAAAGGACTGCTGTGCGAATAGTGTTAGTCTCTATGCTCAAGTGGGAAATCCATCAACGATTCCAATTTCTAACTTGCAGCTTTCACTTCTCCTTTCTCTGAATACCATATGAATGGACGTTTCAGAGAGAGATCTCTGAAGAGATATAAAAATCATCCTGGGACATGCGGTTTTACTAATTTCTTTTGTCCACGGCTTCCCTAAATTTTTATTTTTACTAGTTTTACTTGAAGTGAAGGCAGGCTTCATATCACATGGACAGTGATAGTGTTTATTCCAGCAGTTTATGTGATACTAGAAAAAATCTAGTGACCATATTTTCATGCATCTGAGGTGCATTTACTACTAAAAGACTGTACGAAGTTATAAAAAACTAAGACTTTCGCAAATAACTGCAAAGTTTTATCTATTTCTTTGCTTTCCTTCATTTCACACATTACCGGTAATAAAGAAGGTACTTATTTCAGACCATAATTCGCACAACTGCATGTTGTTAACACTGGAGAAAGTTAAACCATATAAAAATTTTCAGCAAGAATCCACTGCATTCTGCTGTTGTTAACATAACCACTCACTACCACTTCTCTTGTGATATACTGTCCGATGCAGATTATATCCAGACTTGGATTACGTGAGAAGGATCGAAAAGATAAAGCACAGGGGGCTAGAAAGAAGTGTAAGTGAAGGAACTCAAAAGAATCGAAAGTTGTGGCACAACATCAAGGATTTGGACATTACACAGCAGTAGAACATCCGCAAAGTTCATCTCGTCGCATTGAGTTTTTTTTTCTTGTTTTAGCACGTCCATTTTTACTAAAGGTAAGCAAGACGTTACGCGTTATAAGGCTATTATGGCTTCTTGCCACTTGAAGGCTACGATCATATCATTACAATGACGGTACACTTCAAACCAACGTTTTCATTCCCCAACTTCTGAACTTTACTCGCCATTTTATTATGAGTATATGTCTGCATGGATGGTATGCATATTCTGTTTCATATTCACATCTTGACATTCGTAGCAAGCGTAACTTTCCAAGTGAGAAGCATCTTGTCTTTTCCTTAACTAATAACTGCTGTGCAGTACATTTGATTACTGAGAATAAAACAGAGAGAGAGAGAGAAACGCCAGTTTCTCCCACTTTCTTGGAAACGCTGTAATTTTTTACAAGCTCCTTTCTAAGCACAGCAGTTTCTCATGATGTTGGGACATTAGTTTTATGCCCTATTATTGCTTCAACCTAACCCAAAGAAAATAATTTATTTCCAACAAGTCGCATAAACTATTACTTTTTAAATTATACTTCCAACAAAGTTCAATTTGTCTCCTAGAAAGGTTGGCTAATATGAGATCGTGACCAAAANTCCAACAAAGTTCAATTTGTCTCCTAGAAAGGTTGGCTAATATGAGATCGTGACCAAAACGAGGATGTTCGCTACTTTGCTACACACAAATACACACACACTTTTCGGTTTTCACTTTATAAGGAAGCTTTTGTTGCAAAATAATAATGTTCCATCATAAGAAACGTTTTAAGTGCATTGTAACCATATACAATCATATGCAATGGGTTGTTAGAGTTGTGTTGTGATCATGATCAAGTTTATCCCGTTTTTGTCTACTCGTTAAAAACAGGCTCATATACTTTCACATGTTTTGAGTAAAAGCCATAATAATCATATCGTCGAGAAGTGAGCGTTTATGCTTCGCTTATTCTTAGAGTCTGACTGGCGACAGTAGGGGAAACACTAAAGAGAGATGCTGTAATAGAGTAACTGAGCGTTCATCAGTTTTTGTTTTGTGCAACGATGCAAGTATAAGAAGCACAGTAAGGAATTCCGATCTTCTCGCGGCAGTACATAGTAGCAGAATTGTAAGCCATCACTGCTTTCCCTTTCCTCATAATACCTATACTTTTATACACCACAACCGCTTATTCCCGTCGTATATGTCGTCTTCCTTTTATTCTGTGCGTCCACTTTTTAGCAGCTCGATCACTCTCTTTCTCCTGCATCCTTATTTTATTGAAAGTACGTTCATTCAGAGAGAATTTTATTTCGGCTCCCCTCATTCCCTTTTCTTTCATTTGTAGCGGGGTAGTACATAGGAAATGTGTAACATTTCGATGTACTGAACTGCTTGCACCTCGCTGGTCCACAGTTCCAGTAATATCTATTCACTTTGCGACCAAGTCTACTCCGTAACTATGTTGTATAGCCACATTATCATCGTAGTCATCATCATCGTCTGCGTAGAGCTCTGACTGAAAGAATACAAACTGAAAATGGAAGAATTTTGGCACCAGGCGGAAAAGGCATGACTGGAATGCTAAGTATTCTGCTGGTATCTACATACTACATTCTTATATTAATGATTTTGGGCTAAGTATTCCGACATCTGCATAGGTATCTTTATATACATTTCTAATATGCCATGTGACAACAAATAAGCATATTTTGCTATGAATAAACGAATAAAGCTAGGTTCAGAGGGTTGGCAATGTTTCGTGCTCATCACATTACAACCAAATTAAATGGAATGTAACGGATTGTAGGCACTATAAATGTTTACATTGATCTCTTCACCGGCTTTTAAATATTTACTCTATGTATAGGCATATGAAATAATGAAAATCCAATAATTACTTTCTATACATTTTGCTACGTTGTTTTTCTCTTGTACTTTAAATTCTAAATTGCCTTGTTTCAGCTAACAATTATAATAACTTAAATTGAATTACCGAATAAACTTTTGGTGTGAAAAGGAAATGAAGTCAGTACGTGCCACTTAGTACTACTAGTTAGTCAATTCCTTTGGCTTCCAATAACTTTGGACTTGATCTACTAAACTTGACAAACTAAAATCAAATTTACTGTTAAAACTTTCACAAATCCATTGACTTTTATATGCTTCCCAGAATGTAAGTTTATTAGATTTCTTACTAACAGTTGCTTCTTAAGATGCTATCATATTTGCTTGCTCCATTCCTCCACAAGGTGGTCCATATATTACGTACCTTCTATGACCAGTAAGTTAAGTGCATTGCATAGCTTGCTTTGCAAAAAATCTTCTAACGTATGTATGAAAAGGCAAGTGACTTTGATTCACGTTTAGAGAAAACTATGTATCTCGTGAAAAGCAAAATTTCTTTTCCTTTTTTATTCAACATAATGAAACTTTATATCATGTATAAAACTAGATATATGCATGTGTACACATTCACGAGTTATATGTGAGAGTTAAGTGAAAAGCCGAATGAGAAAGTTTAATTTGTGCCTGTCACGAACACATTTAGGAAAAGGACTGTCTCTGTCTTCCACTTCTGTTGGTAGTAAAAAGAGAAATGGGATAAAGAAAAGTCATGCAGAATGTTGGCAAACAAACAGGTTTTTCATGAATGTAAGAATTTAGTACCTATGTGTATGTATCTGTGTGCATATGTAGGTGTATATGTATCTCTTTCACCTCAGTTTGTATAATAATGTCAGAGTTTGAAATGGAGGACGACCAAGTCGACTCCCATACATTCTGTAAATGGTCTTAAATACATCAGGCGTAGTGAACGATTACTGTCATGGGGTCGAAAAATGAGCGAGTTGTAATCAGATTAAACGCTGGATATATTGCCAAAGTATGAAATAAGTTGGTGATATAATTCCAAAACCCATGGAAAATACTTCAGTCTCATCGCTCCAAAAACGATGCATTATACAGATGGATACATCTATTGTACATCTGCATAATCTAAGTAATCCGTACATATGGGCAGAGAATATAACAGAAATTTCCTGACTTGAGTGTAAGTGTGAGGCATAAGGTTGGCTAGAACAAAAAGCGAAGTCGAAGGAATGGCAGTCATGACAGGCCCGCGTATTCCATCAATACCTAGAAATAAATGAAATCGTACAACTTTTGTGATTAATTTTGTCAAATCCTCAAACAGGCTTCAGGTGTTCCAAACATGCATTTATGGTGAACTGTTAAGTAGCATAGGCAAGTAATTCTCATCCACTGAAACAAGATCTGATAATGCAGTAATGCTAAAGTAAAGGCACATAAATCTAAATCCTTAATGTTTCTATTCGTATTTACAAAATCACAATATAGGCACGTAAAATGGGAAAGGGGTGTATCCAGCAAATCGTCGTATCAAACTCGCCTTGCTCTAAGCAATCACATGGGCTATCAAAGTTTTTATATTTCCTCGACAAATATTAAAAGCAAAGTTTTTAACAACTCTTATATGTTCTTCAAACAAGCAAAAAGTGTGATTTTCTAGAGATTTTGAAGACAGAATCTCCAGCACTCTAAATTCAGCAAGTATTGATTGAAGCAT
>JAHZNG010002177.1:0-11344 GCA_027744375.1 Orchesellides sinensis | reverse complement strand
ATTCTATTGAAAGTGCTTGTCTTCATTATTGTTGTACTCTGCTGGTGTGTATATCCTTATAGAAAGGAGCCCCTCCATCTAAACTTACTCCACTATTGCTGCATCAAATCCATACAGTGCACAAGAGAGCCAGAAGAGCTTGAGAGAACAAAACCAAGCAAACCATACGTATGTCCTCAACTTATATGATTTGCAGCCCAGTCGAGTTGTGTACGTGTGCTAGCTAAGGTGGCAAGCTGACGGAGCGGTCTTCTCACACCTTTTTTTCATAATAACTATCAACCAAGTACCAACCAACCAATACAAACACACACGTACATAAATATATTAGGCATATACATATAGGTACACAGGCTAAGGTACAATGTACATAAATCTTAAAGTACATATCGGATATTATAATCATCATCGTCAGTCAATAATTTTTTTCTGAGTGAGTGTGTTGATGTGGATTACTACTCCTGTCTCTTTGATATCACAACTATTAGTTTTCTCTCCGCAATTGATTATTATTGTCCTGAAAAGAGGAAGGTGAAGTTGGTTATATGTGTATTCAGATTTTTACATATATGAAAAAATATTTTCATGCATATTGAAAAAAAATCATTGTGTACAAGTGATTGTTACACTTTTATCGGCCCAGTTTGTGTGCTTGCCAATAAGCAAATATTATTGATGAGTGGTTCTTGCAGTAATTAAATCAGTTGGTACGTTGAATTTGTGAATAAAAAATCTTTTACAGGAAAAAATCAAGATTTCTACCGCTACTTTTTATTCTGTACACAAAACAGCATTAAACTTTTTTATGGGTGCTCTTGATTGAGTTTAATGAGTCGTACAGGAATGCACATGACTAATTCGTGCGTTTTGACTTAATTTATGTGGGTCGTTATTGAAAACGCTGAAAATTAAAATGCAAGTTTGACTTCATGATTTTTTCTCGCAATACAAAACATACCATACCTACCTACCGTACATCCTTTGTCTTCAATACGACGCTTATGGATACCTACATAGCATACCTACTTCTATAGTGAACAGTATAAGGGCACTTACCAACAATACTATATTAATGGAGTACAGCATTATGAAAAGCTGTAAAACATCCTTGTAACAAATCGATAACTTGCTTTGGATAATTATCTCTACTACTCAAAAAGTGAGTTTACAACGAGTGAGTGATAAATTAAGAAATTAATGATTAATTATCACGACTTGGATCGTGACACGCTCCGTTTGCATCCTCATTCATTACCTTTGTAATAGAATCTGTTTTTGAAAATAAAAATGCATACTATATACATGTGAATTCATGTGTTTAACTGCCAATTTACAACAAATTAATGGTAATCAAATAGTATTGATGCATTGTGTTTAGTTAAATTGGTTTTTTTAAACAGCAGAAAAATTCTTACGATTGTGAAGCAATTTCTCTTACATATACACATAAAAGGCAGTGAAGGGTTTTTAATAAGAGTGAAGTGCGAATCCTCAATAAATGTCATTAAATATATAATTAAAAATTAAATGGTACAAGTTGAAATCTTGTTGTCTTGTGTTGTGTGTTGACCTTTACACTGTAACAAATCGTGTTGTTGACGTTTTCAATAAAATTGGATTTTTATGTGAAAAGATTCGGATCGTAAATAAAACGGTAAGAAAATGTTTATTATTTTTAAACGTATTAAATTGAAGAACAAAGGCCAAGTAAAAGTATGTTTGATAACAATAACGTCAGCATCTTTATTCATTAAAGGATAAACTGTACACTAGACATAAGCAATGCATTTTTGACACCTCGCTTCCTACTAACTTTGCTAATTCTCAGAAGCCTCTCTGCCTGCTTGTCATGATAACCATGCTAAAGGGCTTTAGATTGCATGCTTTAAGGCAATGCTCCAACTAGACATCCTTTTATATGGGGAAAACTTAATTTATTTGCGTTTGCCGAGAGAAGAAATACTGCCGACCACGGCCACCCACAATATGTACAAAATGTATCCGTTCAAATCCCTTGCGTTGTGCATTCATTCTTACTTCATATCGATCGCTTCCCATTTTTCTTTCTTGCCTTATCTCACTCTACTAGCTTCAGAACGAGCTTGTTAGGCACAGCCGCGGAAGACTCTTAAAAGCATGATATTGATGCAGTACTACTATATCACCGTCTTCTCTCGCTATTCTATAAAAGATACATACATATCTACTCACAATGATATGTATGTATAGCCTGTATGTATATTATACCCTAATTTGATATTAATAATGCTAATATGCCCACGGCATATTTGTTTTGTTTTGATAAATGGATTCAGCGGTGCAACTTACTCTTAATTACCGTTTTGTTCATGCTAATGCTCCTAAGGTAGTAGGTAAATAAATGCGAAAGGATTATTCTGCTGCAAATTTAATTATATTGTTAAAGATTATGCATCAGTAAATAACATGAAACTTTATGATATGATGAACTTGTTAGAAGGAGGTAAATATGTGTGACGGATGTGGAATATTTGGCAAAGTTAGCATGTCTGTGCCAAAATCCACAATGTATTGTTTTCTGTCTGTACATATATGATGAGCAAGAGCTGTCCGCTTAAATATTTGATTTGTTGCGTTGACCAGAACTTTTTTATTTAATACAAGTTAAATTGTAAATGCCATTCACTTGGACTAACCATTGATGACAATTTGATTGAGACAAAGTTGACACCTGTAATTTTAGACGTGCGTAATAGCTTTAGTACAATTCTATCATTACGTCAATATGGATTTATTATTGAGATTTAATCACTAATAGAGTAGTTTGATCTAAATGCATACATAATGGATTACTGTGTAGGTTGTGTTATGTCAACATTTATTTTTGAATTGAATAGCGAGGCTTTTAGTTGAAGTAGTAGAATGGCATGGCGGCGACACATATTTAATTTTTATATCCTAAAGTGTTTTCCCTTTAATAAGTAGCAAAACACACCGCAGCTTAGCGTTTGGCATACCAATGAGTCATTATTGAAAGTAATAATTATTCTCGACTAAAAATTATTTATTACTTTTCAAAACCTCCAAAGACAGAAATGAAAGACGGTGGCATATAATAAATTTAGAGAAGGCGAGTACTAATTAATAACTCACAGCTCTTTTTACCAAATTTTAATAGCTCAAGCCCAACCAACTCTTTTGACTGACGTGATTTTTTCGAAGCAGAGATATATAAGCGTAATTATGCAATGTATACGTACCTATGCAGTATGTTCATTTTGCATCCAATGCATCCATAATTTTTATTTAAGCAATGTAAAAGCTCCAATTAGGCAACTGCTCACTTTCTCTAGCTACCTGTCTATTTTGTCTTGCAGTTCTAAGTAATGATAATATTGTCCTTGATTCGATTACGCCTTCATGACGCCTTTTATAACCCTTACAGGAGTTTCTCTAGACTTATGTTGCAAGCTAGATATATGTCTTAGATAGGAACAGCTACAAACTTAAATCATCCAAGGGAGACACTTTACATGCAAGAGGTATGTACATTGGTGATTTGTTGCTCTTAATTTTAATTCCATTACTTCCAATTTAATCGATACTGGAATTGTGTAACTGACACCTACGGATATTCGTACACCTATGGTTTTCTGTATAGTCCATGAAATTCATGAATCAAAGGTTCTACATATCTGTATAAAATTTTATACAGTAAATTAACCCCAAGACCAAAACCTCGAATTAGCAATACGAACGGTGTTGTGTGACTTTATCGCGGTTACATGGCTAGTCAAGCCGTTTGGCAATATCATGTATGTGTAGGTGGTATGAAAGCATCCAGACATGAACACGTCTCCTTTTTATTCCATATATTGAAGGGACATTGAACTTGCATATTTCCAGATTATCTACAAAACTGCTGCTATAAAAATGTACGAAAATACGTCTTGCAGCCAAAACCAAATAGTGACAAGTAAAGCATGAAAACTTTGCTGTGTTAATGAGACTTGATAGAATCATAGTGAAATAAAAAGTGTTTCCAAGAAGTCAAGAATAAATGAGCGTCTGTTTATCATAGACTACTCAAACCCCTTAGCAAATTCACAAGTAATTTATATTGACTGCTTGCTAATTACACCGCCTCATCACCTCAATTTCCTAGTGTAAAAGCGTGTCAAAAAGCGAAAGCATTTAAACAGCTGCGCCAAATCGTATTTTTTCTTACATACATAGGCACATATACATTTAAGACACAATTCAGCAAATCATACATTTAAACTGAAAAGACAAAACGATAGAAATTGTACGCAATGTATTAGCTTCTTTGTATAAATATTTGTTTTACATGCTTGAAACTCTCAGCCCATTTATAATAAGATTAAGTTGTTGAAAAAAGGGTTATGATCATATAATAATGCATCACATGCATGCTCATTTCCTATCCATCATCCATCCAATTTAATGTCTACACCACACCAAATGAAAACGAGAACTCAAGTTAATTCTCTTTCCTTTCACAGTCAGTGGTGATTCCATCTTCTTTAACTTTGTATTAGGTAGCAGCATAAAAAATAAAGTCTTTCCTTTTCAAGTAACTTGTCTTGCATATCACGGCAATGAGCGGCATAACATAAATGGTTTTGGCTAACTTGAGTATGGGGCTTTTATAGGTATTATTTTTTTATATACATACATAATATCTTTGAAATGCATACATAAATTCATTTTGTACAGAGGCATTAGCCAAGTCGTAGGGCTTTGAAAAAGCTGTTAAATCTCGGCTTGAGCTTAGCTCAGCTTAGCCAGTCTAAAAAGAAGCTTTCATGTGAAAAACCTTCTTTGCTACGTTTGTATAAATGAAGATATGTACCTATTTGAAAAGATTTTCAGTCAAACCTGCTTTGGCTAGTATTTTAAGCTGTACATTTCAACTCACTCTCACAGTTGATGATGACGATGATGATGGTAGTGGTAATGGTATGCTTGAAATGAATCTGTCTACATTCATGTTTAATACACGGTGTATTGTAGTAAGCTTAGCACAAGCCTACGTTTTCAAATGAGAGAACTAATAATCCGTCTGTGTAAAATGGAAATTGCTTCAAGGCAGTTTTTTTACTTCTTCGCTTGTGTTCATGTTGCAACAAGGATATAATTATGATTGTACCATGTTGATTATCATTTGATTACGATATACGATTACCATTACAGAAGAGGGGAGATTTGGATACAGTGTGTTTTTTATGTTTTGAATACTACTGTCTGCCATTATATCATTTGAGCATTGATGATGGAAATCTCAACAGTCTGATTTCAATATAAAGAAAGGGAGTGTGAAAGACGAGATCGAACGCTGTTAAAAAATGGTATAGAATTAATACAATAGCAAAGCAAAACCTGAGCAGTTTTTTTAAACTCGGATTTTACATAGTTTATTACACATTATACATAGCAGGTTTGCCTAATATCGATAATAATATGACGATCAAGATGATGATGTGTGGTAGTTCTTTTAATCTTCGAGTTCTTAGTTGGCTCCATGAATTGTAAGTGCGCAGTTTTGTATGAACTGTTTATAAGAACTCCTAGGTTATAGTATGTACCTATTACCATTATGATTTCAATCAGCCTAATCCTGAGGTTTGTTTCTGTAATCCTCAAATTTTACAGTGTTTTCCTTTCAACTCCATTAAATAATGAAGTTTTTTTTCATGATTTATAATGCGTGCTTTGAAGAGTTGATTTGTCCTTTAACCCTTTCTTCCTCTAAATGTATTAGGTAGCTGCTGCACTAGCTAGGTAAGGATGAGTTAAGTTAAAAGACAACAATGAAGTGAAGCGAATATAAAATGTCATTAACGTTTACCGACTGAAGAAGAGGTTGAGGTTACCTCTAAAAATCTGTTCCTTCTGATGATACCCATTTGCTCATTCACATAATAACATACAAGTTCAACTTTTCCTTTTTATTGCTCTTCCGTTAAAAAAAAGTTGTTCAATGATATAGTGGGCTATGAAAACAAAGGAAACAGGGTGAATGAGATTCTTGGAAGAAAAACAGCTAAAGGGAAAGGGTTTCTATTACATTCATACTGCAAAGAAAGCAAGTTCAAGTAAATATATAAGAAATGTATAAAAACATTTTGGGTAATGTGTAGCATTTTGGTAGAGGTAGATCCAGACACACGAAGAATACAGTGGAAACACTTGTGACTAAGCATCTAACTGAGAAAATGAAAACAAAAGGTACGCATCGTACGTGGCCTGTAGGTAGGTGTAAAGGCTGCTGCTGTAACATACCCACACACAACGAAAAACAAAGTAAAATTGTGTATTTCACAAAAAGCAGCTTAAATATGCTTTGATACACGATTTGTCTTTCTTTTCCCTTTGTATTTTGTATCCATGTACTGACACACAACATATTGTACTGCGTTCTTTGCGTGCTCATGTACAGAAAAAAGTTTTAATGCGTGTATATCATCATTTATAAGCGTATATAGTTACTCACATATATACATGCATAGGTACATAAAGTTTAGGTATATATCGGAAAGAAATGGAAGAACAGAGGCAGTATTTTGTCCTGTTTCCTCACGACGGATGTATAAAATGGAGGCTCATAAGGTGCATACATATGTAATGAGACAGGGATTATTATTGTGAACAGACTGGTGAATAGAGCTAATAGCTCGACATAGCGTTTAGCCTCTTTTCTTCCTGTTTTTGAGCCGAAGAGCAAAACAGGCAGCCAACAACCTTTTTTTCCATTTGGATAGAGTGTTTGTAGAATATATACCAAAGACAAGTTACCTTTCTCGTCAAAGCAAGGTTAGCCAAGAAAGGCTTATTATGGCTTATGGATTCCTAGTTTTTATCCGTACTTTAGCTTCTATTTACTTGATTCATATTTTCATTAAAATACCCATGCATATAAATGTACATAAATACATTCACATTATAACTATAACTATGTAGTGAAGGCATAAAGTCACCAGCATTTAGATTAGTTCATCTTGACTTAAATAAAAGTGCGATACATAATGTACCATGTAATAGTACTTTGTAAAATTGTGCGTGTATATGCGTACAGGAAAGAAACAAGGTATTTTGTCCATCTAGTTTCGCTTGTACAAAAACTGCTCTTCGGTATTTACAAAGGACGAACGGGTTGCTTTGCTGTCGATCTGATGTCGTGTGCGTGTATCATTTTGTGCAAGCTACCGGATGGATGGATATTGAGCAAAAAATAGTGGTTGGTATAAAAAAGGAAGGAAAAAGAATGGGTGGATTATATGGAAAAACTCTCAGCGCAGCGTACTTGCTCGACTAGCTCTTGTATATTTTCCAAGTACACATCTCCAGGCATAATGTCCATACTGTAAACATGGAAAAGTTGTGATGCTGTTATTGCACTAGTAATACTTCCGATACGTATGTATTGTAGACATGTATATTGTAAATAATAGACGAAACGACAGACTAATGTTACTTTTCCCAACTCCCTTCTCCTATCCATTTACTTTTTTTCTAACCTTTTAACATCAGTCCTTTTTCTGTGAATTTCGCAGATTTTTTAGGAAGCGCTGTAGACCAGTTTAGTTCATTGTCCAATCGTTTTATTGTCGCCTGTGTTGTTACAACTTTCTTTAGACAGTCTGGCTTAATAAGAACCTAAAACCGGAGTATGCAAAGAATTATTTTGGTGAATTGACACATTTATGGATAACTATGATGCATTCAATTGATTGAATGTACATGTTTAAAAACAGTAAAATGTGAGATGATACATTTTTTATGTTACTTTTGCTCTGTTTTTTGTCGAACATACAGTTTGCTAATTTTTCAAACTCCCATACTCATTCATTTTCACTGATGTATTATGTACGTCATACTGCGCTAAATTTTTGGCTTAAAACAACAACGCAATAAAACATTTTACTTAAAAAACAATTTAAGCTCGCAGAATTTTCATCCTTGAAACTTATACTTACTGCTTGGCTATTTCACAACAATTTTATAACTTTTTATAACGTATTATGTACCATGAGTAAAAAAGGTGGCCTGATAATTGCTCATGTAAGTAAAGTTGTAGAGCTTGTTGGGAGTGGTCATGTACATGTTTTTATACTACTGTTGTTTTTTTCAAATACCCCATGTGTGGTCTATATACTCTCGTAAATTCATTCACTTCAGAATATAATTCCATGAGGATTTTGTAGTCGTGCGGAATGAAATGCGATATGACGACTTGAGCATCTCCAGGTCAATGGTCAGTCAGTGGTTATCGGTAATTGCAATATGTGTGTAGCTCTTTCTACAACGATGATGACTTGAAGTTAATGGCTATATAGGGCGATGATTTATTATCATTGCCTGTCTCGGCAGAAATATCGGACGTATTGCCTTCTTCTCTAACAACATATTGTGTGCCACAGTGACAAGTGTTTTTTGCTGGACGATAAGAAAATATGAATTGTATGAGAGATCAGTAAAATATATTTTTGTACGTACTTGCCAACTCCACAGTTTCCAGGATAAGGTATACATTTCCTTGTATTTGCACTTGGTACGCTTAAAATCTGATGTATTGCCCGTCGTGAGTGAACGCAACAATTTTATATTTCATGTAAACATTTTTTATGGTTCGTACAAGTCGGGTGAAAATCATGATTATTTTTGTTTGTACCTAAATATATATGTGCTATAACACATTTATACATGTTTCACTTGGCTTTTACCCCCCACGTACGCATTCCCTTTCAACAAAATAAACTTTCATAATCTACAGCCAGAAATCATAATTGATTTGATTGCCAGCTCAACACTACTCTCTTCTCCATGCTCCTTTCTGTCACGACCATCCAATTATTCACTCATCAACAGCTGCCGGAACTCAACTCCTGCTTCACAGAGAGTAAGTAGTGGTGAGCAACAATAGTTAATAGACATTCCATGAGTTCCACACAGTAGCCCATCGTGATACCATATTATATTCATTTGACATTACAAAAGGGTAAACGAAGTGAGGTGGAAAAGGTTGTGGGTATGTATTCCGACGACGTGCTCTAACTTAGTCATTACAGAATTGATGTTATTTCATACTGATGCAAGTCGTGCAACTACAGACTAATGCCAGTGTTTACTTTATAACCTAAACCCTATCATAAAAAAGCCAAATGCTGGGTCGAGGTGTGTAGAATGTGTTCACCAAAGATCATATTTGATACTATTATTACAATTATTATGTATACGCTTTTTTCTCTCGTTCACAACTCAAAACGAGAACAATCAGTATGTGACTTTACTGTACATATTTACCCAAAAAACTTTCTTGTTTCATCTTATGCGACCATACTATTTCACTAAATGTTTTCATATCAGTCACTGCAGATGCAAACAATACAAACAAAGCAAAACCTGGCATCTTATATCATAGAAGCTCAATGGTTGGTAGCAAAACGGAGCAAAATGTTATTAGCATGGAATAGTTTAGCGTAAAAATGGATATGTGTCGGAAGGAACGACACACGATACAAGAAAGAAAGACACACGAGCTGGAATAAGAATAACACAAAAATGTATGTATTGAAAGAATAAACTTATGGGTTTTTCTCTCTCCCTAATATGCAGTCAAGTAGAGCACACAATTCAGGGCTCATTGTAGTAAAAGAAGAAAAAAAAACGGAGTTAGTAATAGCTCCCGTGTACATATAAAATGCTCTTTGGTCTGTATCAGGACATGCATACAACGCGAGGATGGAGCAGCAGGAGCAATAGTGGTAACAACTGCCAAGAAAAGAAGAAAGGGAAAAAGTGTTGGTCGACATGGGGAAATGGATCAATAAATGGCACTAGGATTTTGTAACTGTGAACGAGCGTCGTAATATATAAATGGCGAGAGCCTCTCTGTAACGTATGTACGCGACGTACTCACTCACTTTTTCCTTCTCTCCGACTTCCTCTTTTGCCTCTTGTGTGCATAATAGCTTTACTAGAGTCTCATTCACTCTTACCCAGTTAAGCTCACAGTTTTTACCATATTACTACACTACCCTTACCACTCTCTCTGCTATTGCCTCACTTGTGAGAAGAGTTTTCATGGAACTAGGATCTTTGGCCACTTACTCAATACAACCTTCTATGCAACTTAAAACATACACACAGAGCTATTCTGGTGGAAATAGGATAGAGATGAAAACTGCTTCTTTCCTCAATTTTCGTTACTGTTTCTGTACAACTTACTTGTGGTACTACTACAATTGTGGAGAAGTAATTCTTACAATGAGTTCTTTTCCCAGAAAGTAGTATGGTAGCGGTAGCAGTGAAGCAATATAGCGGACTCTTAGAAAAGCCCTTTTTTGCTCATTACTTTTTTTCGTTTCCCCTAACATGTATGTGTGTTATGCCCTTTTCCGCATAAAATTGGATACATTTTTGTTGTAATCTCGTTGATGTGCAAGGCGAAGTAAAATAGTCGAATGGTTCGCTGGCGTACGCGTTCATACACAGTTTTCCCCTTTCTGACTTGTTTGCATGCATGCTTGGTTTCGTTTGGAAGAAAGATTGGAGTTCAACTGCTCCTCTCATAGATATTGTTTAGGTAAGGATATATATATATATAAGTATGGGCATCAACATGGAAAAAAGTTTGGTAGACAGGCAAGAAATCGAGTGCATACTGTAGTGTATGCTGTCGTGCTTACTGACACCGTATCCTATCAGATAATAATAATAATATGGACACGTCGCGTCAAATATTTTATGACTGACATGTCGATGAGAAAACTCACATAAACAATTCAGGGGTCATCATCAGCCCACCACTACCATATCACCAAACAAACAGTCACATTTCATGCCACATTATTACTGCATGCAGTTCATTCATGATAAATGCGTTGAAAAAAAATGTGTAGAGTAATCGGTGTTGGTTTATAATATTATAACTCTTTGCCAGACACCACACCACAGACTAGTCCCACGCTAACTTCTTCTAAATTGAACTTCACTTAAAAAGAACTACAAACTTTTTTTTATCATTTGCTTTTGAATTAACTTTTTGTATGTATACTAATAGTAGTTTCTGAGCTTTGCAGAGCTGCAGTCTAAAAGGTCGTTACAAGGAACATGTTAATATTTCATGGCATAATGAAGTGTGTAAGAGGAATGCAAAAAAGAGTAGCATATTATATGCATATGAATTGTACAAGTATATAATTCTGTTGTATGTATGTATTAAGTTGTTCATAAACTACCTCGCTTCACTCCCAAAGGAGATGTAAAGATACAAATCCTCTAAAATTTTGAATAACCTCTTTGCATTTGCATTACCATATCATCTCCTCTCCTCCTATAATAT
>JAHZNG010002176.1:0-15604 GCA_027744375.1 Orchesellides sinensis | reverse complement strand
ATATTGCCATGTTCCAAGATGATTCTTTCAGCTTGCTCGATGTATTTTGAGAACCTGTTGACAGAGTGTCCCAACCGACACCACCCAATCATTATGCTCCCACTCCGTTTCTGGGAAATCCAAGCACTTGTCGAGTTTATGTACCGTGGCGAAGTAAGCGTTCACCAAGAGAAACTTCAGGCACTCCTTCGTGCAGCAGAGTTCCTCCAGATCAAGGGCTTAGGCTCCCCTTCCAATGACGCACCCGGCAATGGAGAAGGCCAGAATAATGGGGACGAGGAAATGTCCAACAACACGATGGACATGACAACCAGCAGCAGTCACAACAATAGTAACAGTCATCTTCACAACAACTCCAGTATGAAAGATGAAAATGGACCAACTATTAACAGTACCCAATCTCTCCACGCTTCTCTTCTTGGCGCAGCAAACAACTCCACCAACAATCATCAGGCTTCTTGGCAAAAGTTTGGAGTTAGTGGAACCACAAATATGATGGGCATTGACTTGTCTAACCATGGTGCTTCCGCATCTGGAGCTGTATCATTCAGCAGCCTTCATGGAGCCGGTTTGCCACTATCGCTAGCTCTCTCTGCTGGATCCCCACAGTCCGTGAGTGGAAGCCAAGGGAGCGGATGTGGACAAGCGGCAAAGAGAAGGAAGAAGGAAACTCCAAGACGCATTGACCTTCCAAGAACTGCAGGCATGCCTTTGCCAGCATTCAACTCAACCATGGGCTCGGAAATTGAGGAGGATGATGATGCTGCATCGGAGGACTCAATGGCTGCACATGAAAGGAATCACGTTGACGTAAGTTTTCCCTCATAAAAGTAATTTAGGTAGATGCATATTTCTAAACGTCAGAAAAGATATTAAGCTAACATTGTGTAATTTTATCTATTTATAGGGAATCAAAACGGACATGCACCAAGATCAGACATATGGCGAAGATGAAGATTGCGATACCCAAGAAAATTATGAAGACCACGATCAAAATGCACAAGTAAGTTGTGGATATGATGCCAATTCCTATATTTGACATTAGTAAGGTTGTAATAGGCTGTGTTGCAAGGTATAACATCGCAGGAATGGATGGTAATGAGGATAGCTGCGAAAATTATATAATCAATTCTGTTTATGATTATGGGAAAACGAAGAAGCTTACAGATAAAAATCATCTTGGAACATGGCAATATTATGAAACGTGTACCCGAAACCGTTCATCTTGAAAGTGAGTAGCACTGAGTAGCAATGCACCATGCAAACATATAAATTCCTTGCAAACCTTGAAGTTGTTGCATGTAGAACAAATATTTTTAAGTTGTGAAATAAATGTACATTCGGGTATTTTGGGAAGAATAAAACAACTTATGATTGCAAGCATAAAAAATTGTTAAAACCTGGGGAAAATCTTAAATACGAATGCTACAATACTGCATCCCATCTTATAGTTTACTCTTTTATATAATGCTTTGTGTTATTATACTCTGTATAATATTATTACAATTTAGTTTTCGCATGCATTTTACAATGTTTAAGCACTGATTATTATAGCAATGCCTTCGGCCAAACGTTTCACGTTTATAGAAGGGGTTACCAACCACCATACACAATCCTACCACCGTCAGCACCGCACACAGGATTATATTATTGCACGTATTTTTTTAAAATGTTAAAGCTCTTATCCTCCTGCCTCACTGACTGCATGTGAACATGTAAACTAGGGCAAAATAGAAAGCTTCAAAAAGACCATGTTAGCTAACAGCGATGCATGAAGCATGGTAAAGTTTTCGCTTTGGATCTTGATGCAGCCAACCAGCCCCAGTCATAATGCAGCCCCGTAATAATATTACTCTTACGATGACTGGCTTTGGTTTCATGTTGATGAGGTTGCCTCATTCATGTGAGATAGAAAATTGATAAAATAAATAGTGAAGCAGATTATCTTTTTTGCTGGCTGTTGCCATGTATTATTTCATTTATATTATATACTTGACCGTTCCCTTAAACATTCTGTAGACCTCTCCTCTGAAAGTAGTAAATTATAAAAAAAATCCTTAAAATCATGATGATAATACTAAAAAAATATTGTTATGCAGCGGATGCATGCTGAAACGCATTGCATGCTTTAAAGTACTTTTTTACTTATTAAATGACTGAAATGTTTTAATGCAAAAGTACAAGCCGTTTTCTCATGTAGCGTGCGGGAAAATGCATGTTTTTTAATGTATGATATGGTAGCGATAGTATGGGTATTACAAGCTGTGTGCATTATTAGTGGTCTAGTTAGTTTTTTAAAGAAAAAATTTTAGTTAGGGTTTCATTTCATAAAGACGTAAATGTACAATGAAAGAAACGTTGGAGTATTTTAAAATATTGTATGGCATGTGACAACATGGAAGTAATGAAATTCGTATGGTTTATTGTAGGGCGAGGACGAAATCTCTTCAGACCACGGAGAAGAAATGGACGAAGATCAGGACGGAGCGTTATCTCTTCGAGTCAACAGCAACCTCTCGGACAGTGAAAGGGAAAGGTCAAGGAAAGGAAATCCAATGAAGAAGATACTCGGAATCGGAAATAACAACAATAACAATGAGGGCGGGCCGCAAAACTTAATACACAACGTGTCAACGGGAGGCGACTAGAAAAATATTTCGCTACGTATATATATACATATATCGTCATAGCAACAAACCATCTATTTATGAAATTACCTTTATACGCTAAGACTCTTTAAAATTATACCTTTCGTCCGCTCGTCGTGTACATCTTAATAGTTTAAGAAGCGATAGTTATTCGAATAATGCCAATAATACAATCATGAGAAGCAATAAGAATGTAACTCTTTCAATAATATATATATTTGCATAATATTTTTAACCATCGCAGTTCCATTCCAGAAACATACAACTAAATATTCCAGAAAATACTAACGTTTTTCTATTCATTTAAAGGCCAGGGTGTAATCAATAAAGACACGTGGCGGATGTAGCGAATAATATATAGCATAATATATTTGTATGACTCGCTGTGTAAAAAGTTCATTGTAAAACAAACACGATTGTAGTCCAAATTTTGTACGTAGATGTTAATTAAGTAGTATGATTATAATTATGAACTGAGTGGACGTAATATTAAATCTAGGTAACTTCGGCAAACATACCATACCAGAGTTATAAACCAAATACGTTTGTTTGTGTGTATTTTTAAACCAGTGTGTACATCTTATTGTGTTTTCATACTCTGTTTTTTAACGAAAAGCAAAACAAATTTTGCAAGTAGTCAGATCCACACGCAGGTAAAATTATAATTCAATTTGCCCGGATATATTGTGTAAGATTCTATATGTTTTATTTGTGTATGCATACTTCAAATCAAATCTAATGTTTTCCATTCATAACTTAATGGAATAGAGTAATATATACTATAGATTATAATTTACACTCGATAAGTTAAGTTGATCATATCCGTATTAAGTCTAAACATTATGAACTGTAGTATTTTAGTATTTGAAAACTCACTATGAATCATCATTAAGTTACTTGAAACAACTCAGGCTAATGTGTCGGTCAATGTATTGAGACAGAAATATAAATCATAATATCTTATCTGTAACACGCACAGTGTAGCTCTAAAAGCTAGATGCTGTTTTCCAAAGTGTATCATAAAAGTGAGCCATTTAAAGAAACGTTGTTCGTGAATGATTCCAAAACAAGCTTCATTATCCGTTCATTTGTACTCTAGTGTATGTTCGATTATATATTAACAATTAAAATAACATAGAACCAAATAGTTTTGATATATTCATGTACATAATGAGTTTATGAGTTCCACAGTTGCGACGGTGAAAGCATAAACAAAATAATATATATTATATTGTAAAGTGGAGTCTTCTCACAAATCTTTCTGTACAGACGTAAAAATATATTATTGTTATGAGTTTATCGATGAAATCGAATACTTAATATTTGGATTCGCCAATTAGTTTTTAAGTTGAATTTATAACTTAAGGATACATTTTTTTGTATTTTGGCAAGCCAACAAGTGCCTCAACATGTTTTATTTAAATTGCCGTCTGAAGTTTTTTTGTCTTCAAAGACACCTTAAGTAATTCCGAATCACTATTCCAGCAAATGATTTTTTGCTAACCGTAACATTTTTTGTATATATATTGCCTACATATTTTCATTACGTACTTTGCCGTGTGTTTAGTGGAAAAAACTATTAGTGTGGGTCAGGACTTGTTTTAACATTTAATTTCATGTACATAAGATTATTATTTTTCATTAACCGCTTACGACTCAGCGAGGAAGCTCTGTATTTTGATGAAAACATAATGTGTGTTTATGGGATGCTTGGTGAAAAACACTTTTGTACTATATATTTCTACATATTAAAAATAAATTAGTCTACGACACAAGGTTTGAATGAGGATTAGTCATTAGTTATGTTTTTTTGGTAAGATGATTCAGTCGCTTGAACGAAACCGTTTTGTACTTTGTTGTGAATGCTATATTATACATTTTTGACACGCAAAGGGTTCCAGTTGTTCAATAATGATAATATTTATGAAACCAATACAGTTTCTCTTTGAATAATGCCACCGTTCTTAGAATATATAATAAAATAATAATGTTAGCTGTAGCTATTCAAGTACATAAAACTAGACTTTTATAGAAGAGTTCACGTAACCTTTTAGCTGTACATAGTCTGTAAAATAGAGAGTACATTTTATGTTTTGTAAAACTTTTCCTATTTCTTATGCTTGGCTAAAAACAAAGAACAGTGAATTGACAAGGACATTGACAACAGAACAGAAATGATCATAAAAAACAAGAAATGGTCTAAAAATACGTATACTTTTCACACATCAACATTTGATAGACACAAGCTAAGAACTTAAAATGTACTTCATCCAACTAAGTAAAAAAATATTATATAATTCTTTGGATAAAGCTACAAAGAGTTTTTTTTATCGAACAAGGTTGCAAATTATATATACATAATACTACATAATAAGATACATATAAAACACACGACTTTTAGGTATAATCTGCAGGAATAGGTGCGGATATCACTCCATGCTATCCATTCCATACAAAAAATGAAATCAGATCATAATATGTAAATAGAGCAATATAATTAAAGTATAATTTAACTGCTTTTTTGAATTAGTTAGGTTCATAAACGGTTTGTAATTAAACTTACTTTGCTGCATCTAGCTTAAATCTGAAAATATAATCACACAAATTTTATTTGTATGGCATAGTAAAAAGTGTAATATGATGCATGTTTGTACAATACAAGTAGCAAGCTATTGCTACATATAATTTTTTTGTCAAGGTAGTAACTAAAAATCAATTATACTATTAGTTGGACAATGTATAAAGATTTAAGATAAATTTCCAAAATGTCAGGATAAATGTAACCTTTTTATAGTCAGTCTCTACTAAAAATAGAAAATGAAATTGTTCTACATGCTTCCAAAAATGACAATATATCATGAACCACAATCAGCTCTATGAAAACATCTACGAATTAGTATAAAATACAAAAGGCCTTACTAAACTATGTGCCTTATAGTTTATATTGAAATGAAATGACGAGAATCGGAAAAAGTCGACTCACTCTCTCACTCACGAGTAATAATTATTTGCAATAATACTTTACACACATTTTTGAATCTTAATTGACAAATACTCGACAGTTAAAAAACGTGAATCTTTTTTTTCACCTTCATACATTTATTATTATAAATACATTTAAACTGATTATTGTAGACAGTTTTCCTTCTAAATCCTGTCAAAATCATTACCTTAATTACAATAAAATATGCATGTATCGAGCTGATTTATATAACATTTTTATCCAGAAACTTAGTTCATTTTTTTGTTATTTCCTAAAAAAGAGTTTGATTTTGTACGGTGTAAATTATCAATCGATTGGATTCTTTTTACATGCATTATATAACAACTATATATATGTTTTAATGTTGAAAAGTGCTCTTCTGAAGTATCTGTCTATTTTTCTCTACCAAATCTTGATTCATGCATTACTCTACAAAAAGAAATGATGAATTTATATAATTTTTTTGAAAATAGTCTAAAAATAGTTAACAGATAAATCATAATTTTTATTTCATAGCATAAAAACGGTAAAAAGAAGAAGATATACCAATACTAAAAACGCATAATTTGCATTGGTTTGGTTGGAAATCAAAAGACGCTTTTAAACTTTATGTTATTCTTTCATCCTCATCATCATCTCCATCACTCTCATCAATCAATTATTTCTCAAGCCCATTAATGCTTGTTCTTAACTTTTCCAATCTATATTCCCCAACAAGTGTTCCTGTCATGTATACATCTTAACGGAAATTCATTATTTCATCCCAATCCACTAGTCCATCCATTAGTTTTCAGTCTTTCATATGTACACAGTCAATCTACATACATTTCTCAAACCCCTCACCATTCATTTACCAACAAATTCCCAATGTCCCCAACAGCCAAATTTGCATCCATAAACAAGAAGCCTCAGGATGTTCATCCCTTTTCATTTGTATTGACCTTCGTCATCCTTCTTGCAGCCTTCAAGTAAACTACCGATACCGATACCAATCCTCAAACCAACATAAAAAACCATTTAAGCAGATGCATATTAAACAGTTATCCCATGTAATTTCTCCTCATACAAACTTTCCTACATTATTCTTAGGGGTCTTCTTCCTATCATCCCATCTAACCTCTCTCACGTCATTTGTTTACTTTACATGCCTCTACTCTTCTTCAGATAATCTCTTCGTCTTCACTCCATCAGGGCTTAGCTCCCAGTCCCCATCATTCATCATTCCATTTTTAGCAAGTTTTGTGCCTTAAGCACATTTATATTTAAATCCCCAGCACAGGCAAATGCCCCTCCTAACTTTGCCTTTATATATCCATCCCATCCCCACATTCCCCATTAAAACCTTATCGTTTATGCATAACTCACATATTTTTCCTTTGTTCCACATAATATTCCATGCATGTCTTCTCCATTGCATGTTACAGCATTGCATTGCCCTTCCACAATAGTATAACTATGGCAGTCATACANCCTTTGTTCCACATAATATTCCATGCATGTCTTCTCCATTGCATGTTACAGCATTGCATTGCCCTTCCACAATAGTATAACTATGGCAGTCATACAAACAAAGCAGCATTGCATATAAAAAATCCACAAGTTTCCCTAAGCAACACAGGAGCAACTTGTAACCTGCAATTCACACCTCACACCAAAAAGCAACATAGGAGCAATGCACACACACACACACCGATAACACAGCCATAGATATCCAAGGCAGCTAAACACAATACATGTTTTTTTTAGTCGTTTGCCCGCGTATCCCTCTCTGTCCCTGCCTGTGTTGATAATGTAAAACACAGCTTTACTTGTACATTTCATCCAGAGAAGAAGAGTTGGTTGGCATTTCTCTCTCTTCCTTTGCCTGTGTCAGTTCTCCTAGTTTTTTTTTACAATTTTTTGTTTCTGTTGTATTAATATTATTTAAAAAATCAAGAAAAATATATTTCTAGTGTAATTTAATTTAATAGTGAGAGGTTCTGTTGTAGAATAATTATTTTAAGTAAAAATAGATAGAGATCATGTCCTCTCGCTCGCAGTCCCCAGCAATTACTACGTTTTTCAAACCGCACAGAAAACGACCCCGTGGTGGTAAAGATGACCTAGCACAGATGTCGGCAACCAAGAAGATATTACTGGAGGAAGGAATAAGTAGTGTGGTTAGTGATGGAGGTGGTGGTGGGAGGAGTACACCTCCTCCAGTGGTTGATAGTGTGCCAGTTAAAGTATCAAAGAAAGTGGTGGGGGAGGAGACGCCAGCTGATGTGGTGCCGGCACCCTCTTCATCGGTTACTACAGTGGAGAAGAGTGCTACTAATAAGAGTAATGGAGGGGAGGCAAGTCCTGTTAAGTTTTTGAAGGTGGGGTTGTTGTCTCCAACTAAGAAGAAGAAGATGACGGCGGAGCAAGTGGCGAAATTGCTGCAAAAGAAGAAGAAGCTAAGTGATTTGAAGAGTGCGATTGAGGGGATTAACCAGTGTGCTCAAAAGCTTCAGGAGTTCAAGCGTACTGTGTCGGTTAGTGGTAATGTGAAGGGGTCTCCGAAGGTGGTGAAGGATAGTGGGGAGGGGGAGGTGGTGGTTAAAGGTGGGAGCAGTTCTAAAATGAAGGGCATTTCTCCGGCATCGTTTTACTCGCCAACGCCAGCTGATCGGTTGAAGGCTGAGCTGGCTCGGCTGTCTGCTGGCAAAGTTACAAGTCCGTCCAAGTTGGTCAGCATGAATAACAAAGTGAAGAAAAGGCTGTTTGACGAGCAAGAGGTGAAGGATGGGAATAACAAAGGGGTTGCTCCGGCTTATCAGAGGTAGGTGGATTTGCATATGAATTGACGAAAGGTCCTTTTATGTGTTTGACTTGGTTAAGATAATTTTGTACAAAGAAAAATAAATAGAAAAAGTTTAGTAGTGCCATGGACGTTGGCCAAGGTGAAGAACAAGACTCCTACTTTTTTATTATTAAAAAGAAGGCTGAATGAATGAATGAAACTGAAACTGCTCTCATTCTGGAATTTATTGTGATTTTGTATCAACAGATTTCATAACTTGGCCCAGAAAACGCCAGCTGAAACGGGGCTTGTGTCAGAGGAAGAAGCAGGGCTACCATTGCCGTACAATTTCAAGGTCTTGAAAGAACTCTTTGTGGCGACGGAGACCGTGTGTGGAATTATGAAAGGGAGAAAGGAAATTATAACGTTTCCAAAGGTTAAGGCTGGGGTACTGGAGCTTGTAAAGAAGGTAGCTCTGAGGGAGAAGCATTTGGCACAAATGGTCACTGTAATGCCTGGCTGCTACACATTTGGGTTGGAGAAGGTGGGTCGGGACACTCATTTGAAGATTGATGTGGAGGATCTTCCGCCTAGCGTTGTTGTCTCACGGCGAAAGGCTTTTCAAAGCAACCTTATCAAGATCTGCTTGGAACATCATCAGGTAAATTGGGAGGATATTGGAGATTTTTATTCAGCATTTAATCTAATTAGTTAGAGTAGGCCGAGTCAATTAGGATCGAGGAAATTGATTTATCCTATGAACTCATTTTTATAGGAGGGAAAGCCTGATGATAAGAGTTATTATATTCATGTGACTAGTCTTTGGCAACAAGGTGAACGTTAGAAATAGATTTTTTTAGCCATGAGTGTACAAAAGGTTGAATGGTATAAAAGTTAAGACAGCAAGGAAAGTAAATTTAATGCAAATGGAAATAGAAGATTTAATAGAAGATTGTGAAAATATTCACAACACACTTTGTAATAGAATATCGAATTACCTATTGCAAACATGCCAGTAATGAAAAAATCATATTAGAGAAACTGGAATTTTACATCATTATCAGCATCAACATCAATGCATGCTAATTATTTAGATGTCGTTATACTTGGCTCTGTTCGTTGTACATTTTTTCATGTTAATGCATATTGATGTGCTGATAATGTTCTTTACCGTTTCAGAAATTCCTTCTCGGTTTGGTTCCTCCTATCGTCGTTCCAAGTGATAAACAAATCACACGTTGGCATCCTAATTTCAAAATTGATGAAATGCCAGACATCGTTCCAGTGGAAAACGCTTTGCCAGTAAAACCAGCACCAGAAAAAATTTCTACTGCTCGCGAAGTTATAGCAAAAGCCCAACATATATTAGACAATGCCAATCCTCGGATGAAACAAGCTATGAAAAATATGGTTAGTAGTTCTGGTGACGGAAATGCAGAACAGACCTCGCCGCTTGTGATAGCTCAGTCTAAACCTAAACCTAAATCCGCTGCTACAATGAAATCTTTGAAAGGAGTTTCGCAGAGCTTGTTGGAGAAGGTAATTTGCATATCAAACTTTTTGTATTAATGAATTCTGAATATGTGGCCAAAACGCTAGATAAACATTACATTTATTTCTTTGATTTAGATACGTAACCGCGAACGGGAGAAATTGCTCAACGAGATGACAAGATCCCCCGCCGAATCTAAACAGTTGGTAATGATGAAGGGATTGCCCAATTTTATTAAGGTGATCCGAAACATGATGGTCGCTGAGAAGAAAGTAGCTTTGCCAATGGACAAAGTAGTCGAACGTGTCTCGCATAGTTTAAGCATTTCTGCAGGTAATTATGAGAAAATATTGCCGTATTCAGACGTTAATTATGATATACTATTGTATTACACACCACTTCAACTAACTCTCAAATGTTTTATGATTTTTCAGTTGATACAGAAGCGCACACCCGGCTTCTGGTAACATTTCTTCCGCATTGGGTAAAAATCCACAAACTCTCTCATTCCGACGTGGAATATTTGAAAATTGACAAAGCTATTGATATAAATCAATTGCTTCAAGAAATGGACGACATTATTAAAAAGCATTCGTCTTGAGATTTCTGCTTGTACATACTTATATTTAACAATGGAAATTTTCCGTATTACGCTTTTATTTTATATTGTCAAACACCTTACGGTGTTTGTTTTCAAAATATACTCCTGCTATGCTTACCTTTTTCCTTTTTTCGTAGAAATTAACCTGCAGATACGAATTGCACACAAAAAAGTTTTTAGGCAAGTATGTTTTTGAATGTAGTTGAATATTTATTATGGATGACATTATGAACAATAGATACTTCAGATGATTATGTCATTCATGTGAAAACGTTTCTACAGACTGATATCTCGTTATCACAGAGCGTTGCTACAGTTAAACGATTGTGACTGTATTATTTACTCTATTATGTGTGCCTTGATTACTTATAAATGAATTATTCTCGTTCGTGCATAATTACAAAGTTGTCTTTAAATGTGTTCATTACTTTTTAGCTAAATAAAGATTGTACTGAAAATCTCTTTGTTTTAACGGGTATGGTTTATGCATGCATTCAAGTTTTTCCCTAAGGGGATCCATTTCTGTACTCCATGTATTTGTGTTAAGGACCATCCTTATCCTCGTATTAGTCATGCATGCTATACAGATTGAATACTAGTTGAGGCTTACGCATTAGGAAGTCAGTGGACAATGTCCAATCTCAGAACAGCATATTGGAAAAAACGGTTTATTGATAACAATAAAACAATCATTCAGGGATTAAGTACATAAACACGACCACTCGCAATCGCTTAAAGATTCCAGACACAATTTTAAGATAAGTAATAAGTTTTTATGTAAACATCAACGAAATGATTTTTAATTTATAGAACATGAACACAATTTTATAATACGAAACATTATCTTTTTGCATCCATTAAATAAACGTTTTGCAAAATCGTAAATTATTTTAGAATAACGCTCGTCATACATTCATGGGAAGCATCCACATGTCGGGTTTCAAACGATAAATTGTGCTTGTTTATACGACTATGTAACACAAAATTAGTTAGGACGCATTAATTGTATAATAGTTATTTTTACCAATCTACGAAGTACCGTAGTTAGTATTTAAAACGTGTATGACAAGTTCGATAAGAATACATACGTACCTCACGCTGATAATACATTTTAATTTTAATACCTATAATAATTTGAAGGATCCGAAAAGATTTTTCAAAGTATTCCTTATATGTATTTATTTCTTAACGTATTTATATGACCGAGTACATTACATTAAGACATAAGGAAGTACATATCTTGGCACAAAAATTCATATACATAGTTAATCTTAGAACATACGTTTCAGCAAGAAACTTGCAATATGCAAATACTTTCCATAAAAAAGTAACATTTTTAAAGTTATGTTGTGACTAACTAATTACATGCCGTGTAAACCAAGTGCATACATTGGCTGAATAATTAACTCGAGTTACCAGCGTTTTTTAAACTATATTCTGAGATGAAGCATGAACTTCGAACAGAATGCTCTCATATTCAAAATCCTCACTATACGCACATACTAAGCAACTTGGAAAATATTTCGTGACAGTTAGCTTTATTGGTTTAGTCTACACGACTACTTTTTGAAGAAGATGGAGCCGGTGATGAAGTTGAGGCATCTGTATCTTCTGGGCCTCCTTTCTTTGTTAACCCTCTTTGAAGTAACCCTCGCCGAACCATGAAATCTCGTAACGTTGTTTTGGGAACATCAAATTTTTCCGATACTTGTTGAAACGTCATACCTTCCAGAATAGACAGGGCAGCATCAGTTAAAACCTCTACTTTGTGCTTTCTAATCACTCGAATTTTCTTTGGCCGGATTCCAGGGGGAAGAGAAAGTGGCTTTGATCCATCTTTCTGGTTACATGATAACTGATCAATTAGCTCGTTCCCACTTTCAGTTCCTGCTTCTGAATGCGTAGCTGACCCTGAACTTTTGTAAGACTCTTGAAAGTTTGTGTAGCGTGTTAACACTAGTGAAGATCCTGAAAATGTAGAGTATTAAAGTTTACTGTCACGTATAGTTTGATTGAAGACCTGAAGAATTTTTAAATATTTTAAGCAATTAAATTGTATTGCAAGCGAAAACACTATGAATTTGCTTACCATAAAGGGGTATGCATTAGTTACAGCAAAACACTCCATATAAGGTAATCCAAAGTTGTCAGCAATGCTTAAAACGCAGTTTATGAGCAAGCCCACACATGAGATCTCAAATATTAAGTCAGGTTTTTGTGTCGATCAGGCTTTGAACAACTGTATCTTTGATGACAATATGTTAGTCACACACACCACCCATAAAACACAAAGAATTAGACAAGCTACGTTTTCTATAGCTATTAAAACACAGTCAAATAAAAGTTGCTAAGGTACTCAAAAACAATTATCATTTGATAACTCAGAAGGTACTGAACTTAATACAATCACAATCATTTACGTTTTTCTCAGTTCTTTCTACATGAAATTTCCCTACTAATAATAAATCTTTAATGAGAGGTACAAACATTTCTAACTATTCTTACATATATGATCATATATCTAATTAAGGAAAGCTAACTAAACTTAAGTACATACTAAATGTGTTGAATATTATATAATAAAATACACAATATTAGTATATTTGAAACCTAACATGTTTCTAGTCTACAGAATCACATAAAAGCACTCCCACTGCTTGTTCAAAACATATATTTTTCAAAAACATTCACATAAACAGTCTGTAAGTATATGTAACTACTCCACAAAACAAATATTTTATGCAGAGCGACTGCTAATTTTAAAAGAAATGCAACTCAACCTCATTCAAGTTTAAAAGTTTTACAACGATTCTGAGATCTAACCATGAATGTCCCCTTTTCGTTCTTCACGTAATACAATACATTAAATTCTTTGTTTTGATACCTTTTAATTATATACGCTTTTAACATTAAGATACGTACTGAACTCTATAATACATATGGGTTACATCGAATAAAATTGTACAGTTTTTAAACTCACTATTACATTACGACAGGGAGCGCTTTTACAGTATTACTTTTCGGAATACTCTTCTTCCCCATCCACATAGCCTTCCCCATCATAATTTCCTTGTCCCATTTCATCCATTAACTCTGATATGCCTAGAAAAGGAAAGTCCTCGTAATGAGAGGAGTTGCCACCTTGGCTTTGGCCATTTGTTTCTCCTGTCCCATTATTATCCGACTTGACTGATACCCGCTTAACTGCGTTATTTCCTCCACCACCGTTATTACCAAGGAAATTTCTCTTCGCTGCCAGCCCACGACGCTTCATATATGCGCATAGCGTCGTTCTGGGAATCTCGTAATGAGTTGCTGCTTGGCGAACGGTTACACCAGAGAGTGCCAACTCAGTTGCCTTTTTTAATCGTTCAGCTCGGTCTGCCGAATCTACAGGGGCTCCCAGGGTTGTCTTGGGTGGAAGTACAACACTGGACGTTCCGGTGCTTACTGGAGTTCCGCGTGTGGGAGACAATGATGAGTCTGTCAAAATTCGTAAAAATATGCATAGTAAATCATTAATTCTTTGAAATCTTCATATTATGAAGTTTAATCCAATTAATCTATACGTAACATACCATCTTCTCCGTCATTTCTCGTATCTCGACTTTTCCATTTTGAGAGCGTTTTCTTTGGTATTCCATATGCTTCTGAGCATTGTCGCAAAGTCATTCCAGATTGAAGAGCAGTTACAGCAGAGTCTCGTACTTCCTTCCCGTATTTGAATGCAACTTTGTTATTCCTGCCGGCTGGGTCAGCATAAGTTATAAAGTGTTAGTTAGTTCACACCCCAAAACATACAGATAAATAGCTGAGGATACGTATATGTAATTGCTTTTTGTTTTGATAGCTTTAAAAAATTAATTTTATATAAGAAGCTTCACACTTAATAAATACGTAAAGCTCGAAAAAAAACCACACAAGTTTGAAAATAAATACTAGTAAAAAATCAACAATTAATGCACATACTATTCAACTGTTTGTTTCAAGCAAACTCTTCAAACTCAAAACTTTAAATTATGCGTGTTCACGTAAATAGCAATTTAAGAAAAATATGCGAATGGGGTAATTGCTTCTTCAAAACCAGCATTACCTTGACTCGGTGAATCTTCCTCCTATTGAGTCAAACAAAAAAGCATTACGTTAAAGTCATATGTATAAAAACTTTTTAACTACGCGAAATCTTTTTCTTCATATCAACTTACGTCTGAAGGTATCGACTGCATGTCATTCTCATCTCCACCATCCATCTCCCCATTTTCATCTCCATCCCCTGCTGTTTCACTCCCCTCCTTAATACTTGAGTCGGCAGCCATATCATGTTGGAAAGTTTCATCCTCATCCTCCTCATAAGCTTCAGATCTATTGACTTCCGTTTCAGACTTTTTTGTTGGCAACTTATTTGATCCTTGAATGCTGAGCTGAGTTTTCCCAACGCCTCCAGTTCCATTACTTTGCCTTTCCACCCTTTGCATTTTCACTAATTTCGGAGGCTGAGACAATATCTTCCGTTTGATTTGCTGAGGTTGTCTATTAGCAGCAGCTGCAGCGGCCGCAAAAGCGGATAAATTGTTGTGTTGTCGCAGAAGCGACTTTGGCTGTCCTTGAACTGGACTTCGATGGGTTTCCCTTTGGGGGGTAGTTTCTTTTCCATCCACATGGAAATCTTCCATGTCATCATCCTTATCCATATCGCCATCAGCAAGCCCAGTATCATGTGCAAGACCCTTGACCTTCAATGCCTCAGCGGCTTTACATAAATGGGGAAGTTTCTGTTGGCTTATGCTCACTTCCCCATTGTACATGAATGTGACAAGGGCACGAAGCTCCCAAAATTTCATGTCTTTCAAATAGATAACCAAGTTTGACGACGGGTTGTCAGACAGGATTCGGTCAAAATATGTAGAACACGCGGAGAGAATTAGACGATGACATTTAATACTTTGACCCTCACATGCCAACGTCACATCCACAAACTGTTCACCCTCGAGTAGTTTGCGGAACACGTTTTGTAATACAGAAGTGTAATTGTTCCAGCGAATATTAAATTGATCGGATGATCCCATTTTGGCAAATTGTAACTCAAATCAAAGTTTTGAGAATATTTATAGAGTCT
>JAHZNG010002175.1:0-14710 GCA_027744375.1 Orchesellides sinensis | reverse complement strand
AAAGTTTTTTGGAACTTTGCCATTGCGCCAGCATGATTTTGAAATTTTAATTTCTATGTTACTAATGGTTAATATATTTAGTTAAATTCATAGACGTCCCCCTTAAGAATTCTAGAAGAGGTAAGCTACAATCGTAGTTAGATTATGGTACATTAAGGTTAATTGCTTACATCATATACCTATTTAAAGGTAGGAGATTCTGTTTACCAAACTTCTCTATTTGAATGCCAGTACTTCCAATAGGTCAAAAAGATTTTCCATGCAACGATGCAACTTCAGTTGCGAAGCCAGGCTAACCTTTTTTCGCAATAGTGCTTTTATGAGTCTTTAGTTTACAATACTAAATTAAATTCATTTAGTTGTTCAACAGAAAACGGGGACAATTGTGGCAAATGGCAAACCATTAGAGTTGTCAATTCATGTAAATTGCTTGCAATTGCAATAAAATAGGAAAAACTTCTTCATTACTGCACGTTGAATGTGCTAAATTCAATAACAATCTTTAATTTTTACCAGCGCATGAAATTAATAACAATGAGAAAATCGAGAAAATGAAAAGAAGTTTAACTGTTGTTTTTATCGTATCAACCATAATAATCAGAAATAAATAAATGAAGAAACAGATGAAGATGAATCGTTTATTGATCGAAGTATTCCCATGAGGTCATACATTTTCAATATGCAACAAGAATGAAATGTTATGCTTCTGTTTGAATTCAAAATCGTATTTTTTCTTGGAAGTATTCATCCAATATTTAGTTATCAAATGCTAAATGCCAAGGAAGGAGTTACAGATCATAATATATTAAAAAATTATACTGCAAAAAATGTTATTGCTAAATTTTATTGATGGGATGTTGAGTGGGAGACAAAAGCTGAGAATGAAATATTAGTTCTTTTCGTGGTAATGAACTGACTGACAGGACAAGTTTTTAAGCTACAAATAGCTTTTAGACTTGTGTACTTTACGTTGTACATTACTCACAAGAAAAATTCCATTAAATTTTAACTTAGTAGATGTTGAGAGCTTCGTTTTAGGGATTTAATTGGCCTTGTGTGGTCAATGAATAAAAATGCCTGAGCATGAATGATTAGTATCATCAAAGTCAAAGGAGGTAAGAATTGAGCAAACCTATGGCACATGGTACATATATCTGTATTCCACAAAAGCCTCTTTATATTCTTGATGTAAAATATTAAAAATCACGAAAATGAAATAAACAAGCAATCTGTAAATTAGTGATATTTATAAAATTCATGATCCACGACTAATTTTTTTGTAAAGATGTTAAGTTGATGGCTGTTTCAAGGGAATTCTGAAAAAGAACGTTTTTTTTTATAAGAACGGTTTCCTTTTGTAATTCATATAGGTTAATTTGGAGGTGCATACGCATCCATTTTGAGGGGCACGACATGATCATCCTTTACTTCATCAATGCACTCTTTTTGATTTCATGTTTTGTTGGCGTTTTGAAACATTACAATAAATCATAAACTCAGATTTTTCAACTTAACTGACTGGACGGTATTGAATGAGATGGTTTTTCACTTTTATTTATAGGCTCTGTTTCAGTTGAAGGTAGTGCTAAGCCAATAAAATGCAAATGTGAAGACTATTTTAGTATCATTAAGGGAAGATGTTTCCTTTCAGTCACATCCGATAAAATTACACACGCTTGCCTATATGCCTTGAAATTTTGCATGAATACAAGTTATTTTTCACAACAAGCTGCAAATCGCACGGCATGTCCCCATTGCCATATTTTGTTTAGCACGTGAGTATCTGTAAATTAAAGTAAAAAATTTTAAGATGCATTAGGACGCAATAAAGAAGTCAATTACAATGGCAATTAAAGTGGTGATAAAGTAATTTGCCTTAGTAGAGGTCACTATACTTCACACCCAATAGAATGCCCAAAAAGTGCCAAAAATATCCTAGTTTTATGCAATTTATATTCCAGTCAGCTTTGCCTTTACCAGTTACTGAATTTCATTTTTATTTTATGTATGTAATTTCCAAAGTCTTACTCTTATTGCAAATAAAGTTGACAGTGACCACTAAATTTAAAGATTACGAACTTGTCATAAAAATTTGACGTTTTATATAAAAAAATCAAACTTGCCATGTTTTCATGTTGATAGTTGATACATTAGAATTTTCATTTTTTAACGTCTCGTGAACCATGATAAGTCATCATCACGTTTACTTTTTGCAATTATAAAGTACAATACATACACATTTGCAAACTAAAACCTAATATATGTTTTGTCATCCAAGGTGTCTGGTCGTATATGGTATATGGTAGCAATAATAGTTCTCTGATTTATAACTTATCCCGTGCTGAGTGTGGAATCTTCAAGAAAATCATTAATATTATTATTGATTTCTCATACCCATTTACCCATTATAGCAATAAATGTTCACTGTAATTCTGAGTTAGCGTGAAACTGAAGTCGTGACGTGACCATACGATGCCATGCGATGACTGTGGGAGGGCGGATTATGATTGTTTCTTAACTTATACTTTGCACTATTGCAAATCAAAATTCACGCAATAAGTTGACATATGCATTCAGCAATTAAATTTGTACTTAGCTCTAGCTCTTGTAACTCCTTTCTTTTACCGATACTGATAGAATAAAAACAAAGTGCATTGACATTATTGAGACGAATTTGAAATTGGATAAAAGGAATACCTAACGAACTAAAAAACCTGCGGTAGGAGAGACGTAAAATTTGTAATTCTAAATATGTAATTTTATCGATTATCCACAGACTATGCCTGAGAGGTATCAAATTTTGCATTTAAAACTGGTAAATGTTGAACAAATACATACATGCTATACAAACTACAGCAGTTGAATCTACCCCAATGTCCCAATATGAGGTTTTTACAACAGCGATAGACAGGGAACACTAATTTCAATCGCACAATCAACGCATACGACTGGACTATAATTCTTTATGTAATCTTACGGTACAATTACAATAATTGTATGTGTACTTTTAATAAGTTCGTTTTCTTTGAACACGATAGTTTAGTTTCTGCTTTATCATATTAAAAATCATAGTATTTATTGGTACTCTGAGCACAATGATAATATATAATAATCCCAGTTAAGGATCCAAATATAAATACAACTTAACTTCCTTTTAAATATACAACATAAACAAACAAATCGACTAAGTTAAATCAACTGAAATTATACCAATATTTTAGACCAAAAACGCTAACAATTTGCAACAGAGATGATGATGATGACTTAGGCTATGACGCTTCTTTAAACTCAGATGTTTATATCTAAGAGTTTTCCAGAGTGTTTAAAAGGTTAGTTTTTGTTAAAAGTAAAAGTATAGATGCAAAGGTAAGTTTTAAGTGCAGTTACACACTTTACAATACCGACACAGCCAACAGCATAAGAGATTTCGATACCACAAGGGAAGTAGTACCTTTATGTTATGTGACCTGGGTTTCGTATCACGTCAAAGTATTGTTCTGGTTTTAAAAACCAACAAACGACCCATATGTTTTTTGTCATCAGCATTAAATTTTGAATTGAAATGTATCATGTCCAGAATACTGAAGGCTGTAGACTTGTAGACTGTAGAGCAGAGCAACTTGGTTGTTTTTAAGAAGAAGAAAATCCCCCAAAAGATGATGACTTGACGTGACAGAATCCATGATCACAGACAGAAAAGTCAACACAGCATTTCCTTTGCGCATTACAATACTACTAAAACCAGATAAAATTCCAGATTTGATAAATTTTATACTTAAGGATGGACTTGACATTTCACAATTTAATGATACAACACAACTCTGAGGCATACATACAATACAACCTGTATTTACGTTACATTAACATTATAATGCAGATGATATGAACAACATCAAGTTTTTAACACAGAACATAGTTTTAACTGAACAACAATGAATTGTTACGCGATCGTACCGTATGTAATTATATTCTTTGTGATTTAGTAACATGTAAATAATTATGCATATACCAACAACAAATTTTATACATCATACTCTAACGAGAGCTTAATCCTTTCCCCTTCCATATTAGTGTAAAATTGCAGGGGAAGCATACAAATCAAATGACGTGACGCGACGCTAGTATACAAGAATGCTACTTTATTTTTCCGTGTGTCAATTTATGCTACAGACAAACCATACTTTCACACTTAGCTCATAAAATAAGTAATAGTGCTATCTAGCCCCACGGGCAAACAGAAATCTTTGGAGACAAAAATAATTGGAAAATGTTGGCGTTAAATGCATATATTTGTAATGAGAAAGTTCTATGAAAAATCAAAGAACACTTATATTCTACAAGAAACACGACTAAACTCTTCTATCAGTAAGTACTAACTACCATGCAAAATGCAAGTCAGTTACCCGGAGGCAGTATATTGGTCCACACTCTCAATTTAACTCAATTTAGCGTATACAAACTTCGAAAAAAATGTATTCTGCGACTTTATATGCACGCTCTACGCTAAATAATGTCAACATAATACAGGCCTTAATTTAAATGGGTAATTGCAGATATAAGATATTTCTAATTTTTAAGCTTACATTGACAAAAAAATTCAGAAATAGATTATTGTTGAACACGCTGCTGTCGCCTTTCTTTGCTTTGGAATCATAGACTTGACTTGCATTTTGTGCAGCTAATAATACGTACTACGATTAATTAATTAATTCTGCATTTAAAGCAATGAAACATCAAACTACTGTCAGTACTCAACAAGACATCTAAAATGTTTGAAATAGATGTGTATTTTATGCATTTGTTCATAGTATCTTCGAAGATACTAGTACTTCCAGTTATAATATTCGTTTTTCCATCAACGAATACAAAAATTCACTCCTAGCACTCATGAATATTGTTACTATTACTATCTTTCAATAAACTACATTAACTGAAACTGAAAGACTACAATACAACGCATAGCAATATCTTTAACCATTCTAATTATAGGACTTCGAAAATGAAAAATACCGTACATGGCACGAAGCACACATTAACACTCATTCATTGCCTCCCCTAAAACTTCTTGACAGTCAACAGTAAATGCTTTTTTTCTAATCACAACAACTGGATATCAATTACAACAATTACTCAGCAGATATCTAATCAGAAAACCATTATTATGAGAAGTTTTGTAAAAATTAGGCTACGCATTACTGTTCTTTGTTGGGTTCTAATAATTTCTCTCTGAATTATAAATGCCTGTTACTTATCTGACACATCTAAACCTGTATATGACGTTATTTAAGTTATATGTATATACATCAGTTGATTATTTATAATACATGAATTACCCTTACCTCTGGGCTTCGGATTTTGACATGACAGTCCAAAAAAGCGAAGATTCTACCCCATGCTAAGTAAATGCAACATGGTACAACCGTACAATCATATAATTTACAATTACTTACTAATTGCGTCTTAACGTCATTAACTTTACAAATATTTTGGGTCAAGTTTGTAAGAAATCGTTTTGACATGACATGGATGTTCTTCTACCGAGTTGTAAATACAAACAAGAGTTCTTGAAACACTGAAAATTAATTACGAAGAACGTCATCACGTCATCAGCAGTTCTGGTGGTAGCACAATTTTTCAATCTTACATGTCAATAGTACTAGTACTGCAATAATATAGGCAGAGATGAACAACAACAATTAATATCTATAATCTGTGAATAAAATACCCATTACCGCTTGTTACAATCAAACAGATAATTTTGAGGAGTTTTGTAAGTAAGCACTATGTATGTTAACGTGGTATACACTTGCATCACCTTTTTGTCGTTTTATTGTAAATTATTACGATTTAAATTTGTGCCATGAATAGTAGTGATAAAACTAACAACTGTTTTGATTTTCTGCAGTGCAAACAAGAATGCGACACCTTTTTACTTCGATTGTTTGTTTGATTTGTGAACATATTAAACCTACTTTTACAAGGGCAACGCGCACAACTTTATTATGAATGATCAACTGCGCCATTACGATTCCTAGATGATGTGGGTACCATAGTTCTTGCTTCGTCACCAGAAGTCTGCAACTGACCAACAACGTTAGCACTAGTACGATTACTACCACTACTACGTTTTGTCCTCTTTGCTGCTGGAGCTTTCACCGTGTTGTCCGATTCCAACGAGTCGTCATTGTCACTTGATTTGTCGATCCCATCACGAGATGCACTTGACTTGTTGATTTTACTACTACTGCTTTTACTAGAATTACCACCCAAGGCATTGCACAGGGAGGTTTGCAAGGACGATAAACCTATATTAATGTTGACGCTAGAACCTAGGTTAGTACTACTCTCTGAGACTGAAGTACTTTCTGCGTTTAAATTCACTGACTCTTGGGGTTTTGAAATGTGTGAGTGTCTACTTGCTCTATTGGTAGTCCTTTTATCAACTTGTTTACTTGCCTGATCTAAATGTTCACGGTCTGGGGAGTAAATGTCTGATTCCCCATTAAGAAACGTCCTCTCGTTATTTTCAGACGAGGCAAAGCTGTCTTGTGTTCTACCATTTTCTTCGTCGATGGAATTATTATCAACTTCCATCTTAACCAGCTTATTGTTGTCATTTGACGAATTGGCATGTGATACATGGTTAAGTATTTCTTTCTTTTCTTGAGCTGCACGACACTGACCGCACAACTCGGAGATATTAACTGCTACTAGGTGTTCACTACTTCGGCTTGCAGTCGAGTTTGTAACATTGCTACTAATTTTTTCATGAAGTTGTTGCTGCAAAAAGAAAATAGTACTCTGCATTCCCTCAACGTCTTCGTCAAGTTCTTGAACCAAATCGTCCATTTCTTTAAAAAACACCAAAAGAATTTATTAGATTATGATTTAACATTTAACACCCCAAAAAATTTAATACTTAGTACTAATGCAAAATAACTAATAAGGAAGTACTTATATAGACTACTCCTTTACACTAAACTTACCAGATTGTGCCTTTTTCATTTCTTCTGTCAAGGATTTTTGCAAAGCCAAATCGCTCTCCAGCTTTGCAAGACGTCCACTGGTGATCATCTTACCCAGGTCTTCATTTTCTTGATAAAGCATACGGCATTTGGCCATCAGTCGTTTACCGGTATTGCTGAAAAATAGAACAGTACATGAGATGAGTTATCTAGTCAGAGGAATTTAGCATACTTAAAGTACTATTGAAAATAAGCTATTAAAAATACCTGTCAGCAGTAAATTTCCATGCATTCAAGTCATTTTGGGTATCTTCCAATTTTTTCTTAGTTTCAGTCAATTCTTTCTTCATTTTCTGAATTATGAAATTCACGGCCGGATCAAGTAACGAATTTTTTAGTGAAGAAGTCGATGGAGCCATCGAAGCTTTCAGTTCACTGATTTGGGTCGCGTAGTCATGCATATCCTGCTCTTTAGTTGCTAATCTCATTACAAGAATATTTTCTCGTCGAGAAGCCTCGCTCTGCTGAAGTCTAAGTTTGTCTTCGGATTCCTTTAGGCCTTGATTTTCACCTACAATATCAGTCAGAGCATTCAATTACTACCAGGAGATAAACGTAAGATAAAATATTTTCTTTAAAGATGAAAGACATTGAAAGATATATGATCAATTAGCCCAAAATTATTAAAGCGAAGATTGTTTATTTAACATGGATTTGTTCTAAGAAAATAAAAAATGTCACAAAGAAAGCGAACATTACACGTATAAACGGAGAACACGAATGAAACTATTTTAGGTCCGACTTAAACAATTAAGTAGACAAAATAGCTTCAGCTAAAATTTTAGACGCCGCGGTTTGCAAACGTCGACCTCCCCAGCAAAAAGTCTTCGGAAATTATCAAGTTACCTTTGAGCTTTTGAATATAACTCTGTAGCTGGTGATAGACTTGAACCATTTGGTCAAGGTTGGCACTGGCCAGATCACTTTCAGATAAAACTACATGATCTGGATCGTCTTGCACTTGAGCGTCTGAGAGCTGACTCTGGCCTGTAGGAGTAGCAGCAGCACTGTCCCCGTGATGTCCCCCTCCTAGTGATGCATCCCCATTTCCACAATGTGCGGACGTTGAGGTAGACGCACCACTAACAAAAACTTCCGAGTTTGAGTCTACTGACGGTGAATTACTAAGTGCAGTCGTGGAAATTATATCAGCGTCATTCTCACTGAAAACAGAGTTTTTACTTGGGTGTCCTCCCAACGACGTCAGCGGTTCACCGGATACTGAAGAGACTTCACTGACCAATTCAGCAGACCTACCTTGGCCACCACTAATTTGTCTCCCGTCTTCAGAGCTAACAGAACTGCCATTGCTACCAGAATCGTCTTTTCGTTTTTGACTCTTACTTTGTTGTGAGACAGAATTAGAGGAAATTTGAGTACAACTAGAATTATTATTCAGCACAACTTCGGAGTCCTCGTCTCCAGTCATTTCAACCTATGTCACTTGTGTACTCAAGGGTTTACTCTATTGTCTAAGTCTTATCTACAAAATTTCCTCGAAAAACTAATTATTGTACAACAAAAAATTTAAAAAACTTCACACACTACTATAATACAAGTTTACATTTACATTAATTACAAATTTATTTATGCTCTTTTCACAAAAAACTTCCAACTTCTGTCTTCCGATCTTCTCGTCAGCGTCAGCTGTTCCAAGATGAAAATTGATGCTGCTTTTTTGTATCGCACAAATCTGTAAGTAAAAGATACATAAAAAATAACACATTAGAACAAATCTTTCATGAAACAATTAAAATTAATTTGGCCACAACGCCAATCATTGACATTCCATCGATCAGCTGACAACTACATACGCATAAACTACATCAAATCAATCTATCCTCTGTAAACACCTACAAACCATACTTAGATATTTACAACCAAATACCAATCACACCTCCTCCATAAAATTCATGCATTTAAATCACACCACAACTTGATTATAATTTTAATCATTCATAGTTAACCAAATTTACAAACAACCGGGATTTCATGGAGAAAATCGTTTTTTAAAATCTCACCTGATTTTTTCAAAATTCGCCTTAAAAATACAGCATTTCTTGTAAACGACAGTATTCAAGCCATGTGACCCATTCATTACCCAAAACTAATTAATTTTTTGGTAAACACTGGATAAATATTTTGTGAGAATTTTGTTTTTGTGATTTTTCGACTAAAAAAGAGGGCAAGAGGGAGCAATAGAATTTCCCACTGAAATAGGATGAGACGGGAAAGGACGAATGGGACCTGTTTGTTACGTTGCTTACGTCATGAACAAAGCCATACAAGAGAACCCAATAGGAATCTCGTATTGCCCAACATAGCATATGAAAGTAGATGGAGACCAAGGAAAAAGCAAGTGTACAAAGCCTACCTACACCGTTGTTCTACTACGCTTTACTTGTTGTTGTCATTGTTGAGATTCATATAGGAAAGGGACCATGCAGGTATTACGGCTGTGATAGGTGCACCAATATTTAGTTAAAAAGACAAGTATAGAATGTTAAAATTAATATAAAATTTTGTAATAACTGCATGTTAATGAAGGCTAACATAGGTAACTGTGTTGCCGTAATATATATATGACTCCATTCCCATACTTTAGTCTTTATGTCTGGCTTGGGAGTTGGGAGCGTGGGAAGGGAACGAAAAAATGGAAGAAAGCTTGTGAAAAAACACAGGTATGAATTTGGAAGAGCTGTTGCTGTTGAATAAAATTCATTTTTTAACGATTTTGTGTCAAAAGTATGGCTAAGGTAAGGTAAGGAGTTATCATCTCTCGAACCTATGTATGTACGTGGATAGCAGAGAGAGGAAAAGTGTTTAGGGAAAGTTTCCTCGGGTTGTACAATAGATAATGTTCCTGTTTTTTAATTCACAAAACTGATGATTGAATCTTATATGAGATTCTTCGAGTAAATATTTTGCTTGTATTTAATAATTAACTATGTAGTGATGTTTTTTCTACGACATGCATGACCTGACAAAAGCTACGGTTTGAGAGGAGGCAGAAGACTATAAGCCGAATTGTTTTCTTTGTTTAAGAGTGTGCTAATGGGTTTTTTGTAATGAGTAAATACAGTTTGCTCTTACAACACTCCACATTAATATTGCTAACAATATTCGAGAACAAAACAATCCTTGAACAAACAGTCATAATAGTAAATCCCATTGTATCATAGATGATAACAGTTCCAACTCGAAGTCTATTGCTATTGAAGTATAGTAGTATGGAACAATGGGTATTTTAATTTGTCCAACATAGATGTCTATAAGCCTCTAACTTTAGGAACAGAAAGTTGTAATTTTGGGATTTCCAATTTGACAGTTGGGTTTGGGGGACTGGTGTCTTAGGACAAAAACATGGGTTTAACTGACCCTACTTTTTCAGCAAGGATGGGTTTTCATGCATGCAAAATGGGTTTCCTTTTGTGTAACGTAATTGGCAGAGACAATGTGCTGCAATATAAATATTTGTTCAAATCCGTTCCGTTTTTATATTCCAAACGTGTGTCATGCCATGTCAAGAATTTTCTCAACCGTTCCCTAAAGCTACGAAGCATTGTAATTTTACAATTGAGGAGAAGAGTGAGCTAGTCACATTTCACAAAAAAAGTCCTTAGTATGCAAATATGTCTACGTATAGCAGAAACGGTGTAGCTTTTCTGGAATGGATTTTAAAAAATGTTTTGGAACATATAAGCCAAAAGTACCAAGTTGTGTCGCCAGTTTGTCTACTAGCCGTAATTTACCCATTTGCATCCACCAAACTGGATCTTTTCGCTGACGTTGTGGTTTCAGAGATCATTCGAACGAAACAAGTTGCTCGATTTGCCTCTAATCATGCAAATCTTATGGATGGGGGTAGGCAAACCGTTAACAAGCTTAATTCGTACTACTGTAAAATTGTTTTAAGTGATCGCTTACAGATAAGCTTAGACAAGAATGACTATCATTCAAACCTTAAAGACATATTCCAAAGCTACTACGTTTTATTCGAAGAGGGGTCCGAACTTGCACACCATGCAAAAGAGTTAAAGCATTTACCGAATGTCATTTTCATAAGTTTTTGGGGCAATTGCCCTTTGCCAGGTAAATTTACGGATGAGAGAACAAAGTTCACATATTATTGCAAATTTTGCAACAAAATTAACTGGCACAGGAAAAAGTTAATCATTCAGGCGACGCCCATTGAACAGCTTTCTCTACTTTACTTTCACAAATGGAAATTGTGGACTAGCTACGTTGCAAATATTTTTCATGAAGTTGGACTCCAAATTAACGCTACTATTCGACTTAACACAATAAAGGGGTCAGCGGCTTTTGGAAATGAGATGACTATACCACTTGTCCAGGGAACTAGACATATATGCAGTGTTCGGGATCCAGCCACGGGAACAACGGAAATCTACTATTCAGACGTGCTATTCTATGATACATTGATTTTTATCTTGTCTTTCCCAAAAGCTAGACAATCCAATTCTTTGCTAACTTTGGTAGAGCCCTTTGCAGCGTCTACATGGCTAACAATTGGTGGAACCGTTATTTTCACTAATTGCATTGCAATCCTTCATTTATCTTTGAAAGTTAAACAAAGATTAACAATTCCGCAATTGGTTATTGTTATGTGGGTCTTTATTGGGTCAATCGTAAAGCTTGCTGTGGACCAGTCACTAAGAATACACTCTTATAGGGTTTTGACTAATACCAAGAAAACCAGGCTGGTTCTTGGAGTCTGGTTTTTAGGCATAATTATACTTAGCTGTGGTTATAAGTCAAGACTCATATCGGGGATAACTACGCCTCTTGTTGAACAGCTCCCAAACACGTTTGAAGAACTCTCAGAGTCGGATTATAAGAAGGGGGCCTTAGTTGTTGGTGACATAGAACCTTTGCCGACTTGGAATAATACAGTGGCGAAAAAAATTAAAAGGAAGTGGCAAAAACATAGCTTCACAGATGAAACCGTAATTATTTGCCGTATTTATGTTATATGTATCTATCTATTATGTTTCTGATAATATTTTACAAAAACAGCATCTCTTATTTTATATTTTGCAGTGCTATCTTGAGATACTAAAATCTAAGAGCGTTTGTATTGGCTATACAACTCTATTCAAAACTTTTGGCAGTTTATACTTGACAGATGTAAACTGGACAACGAATGTTCCAGCTATCTAAAAGTGATGCTCTAATGTCCATCAAGGGAGCTCTTGGAGTCAGCAAAGACTTTCCCGAACTTTTAGGTACCATAGCTCAGGGTTAAACTTGTAATACATTCTTTAATACAAATAGCACCTAGGTTTTCTATATTTATTTATACATACTTATACTTTCACTTTGACCTTGTATCTAGGTGTCATCAACAGAATGTCCTTATTCCAACTTGAATCCGGGTTGCGTGCATTCTTTGCAAGACTTTCAGAAGTTTCATTTAGATTAAAAGGCAGAGCAACTGCACGCAAACTAGCAGAGCAACCTAAGTATCACGGAATTTATAACCGTAACGCTGAAAGTGATGATATTCTGACTCCGAGAGAGGTTATCATAAAGCAGGGGAATCATGGCTTACGGAAATGGCTTCTTCATATGCATCTTACCTGCTCTGCATTATCTTCATGTGTGTTTCTGATTGAGTTGTTTTGGAATAGTATGATGGTAAAGAAATTAATTAAAATATTGATGTCCTGTTGATTTTGGAGCAGTCCCAAGTCCCAACGTAGCGGCGGCGAATTGAAATAATACAGAAAAATATGCAAGAATAACTATAGACTATAAAAAAATACAGTTTCCTTCAAACTGAGTTACATAAGTAGCATAGTTTATTTGTTATGTTATTAATCAACTCAAATACATTTTAATTATAAACCATACATAGAAAAATACGCAACAATTTCTTTAACTATGAGCTATTAAATTCGACTGGGATTATTCAAGATCAATAATTTCCGCTATGTCAGAATCTTCATCTTCACTGCTAATTATCTTCCTCTTTTTCTTCTGTGGAGGCTCTTTGGAGCTTAAAGACTTTCTGCTACTAGATAAAACGGAGGATATTTTGGTAATAATATCAGATTTAACTTTAATACTGTATGTAATGTTTTTCGTGTTATCGTCCATCATAAACATTTTAGATCCAGGTACAAGATAACTAATAGTAGAGTATGGAGTGAAATGGAATTCCTCTTTGAGATACCCATTTGTCAAAAACGTGGCAACAACTCTTTCACACACTTCTCTATCATACTTTGGAACAGGAACAGAATCCACTCTACATTTTTTATTCCCCTTTCCAAACCAAGCATCCATTAGCTTTAATGCTGTCATCCGTTCTTCGATTTGCGAAGCATGTGTAAGCAAGTTTTTCAAGTCTTGCAACAGCGGGTATATTCTAACTTCGAATATTTTCTTCCCATTCTGATCACAGTTATCACACATCTCCGTACAAAGATTGGGATCCCACGAGTCCCCGAAATGTTGAGCTATTAAAGATTTTCGACAGTTATCCCTATCCAAAGCGTATCTCAGCATGTTATACACATTTTGTACTCCATTCTTCTCCGTGAACATTAATGATGACGCACGAAAAACGTCTTGGAATTTATCGTATTTTTTGACAAACGTCTTCACAGTCCTTTATCGTAAGGCAGTATATTATTCCAGTTTGGTCTGGAAATCGTGTTTTGATTAAGTCAACAATGTCATCTGTTTTTTCTTTAGATATAACGTCTCGGACTTCGTATTTCAGACTTGGTCGAAAGAAAGAATCTTTAAATACAAGACATCCCTCAATATTCAACATTTTTTGGACGTCTACAATTACATTGGAGGTGGCAGTTGCAGTAAGGCCAAGGATAGGAGTATTTGGATACTGTGTTTTCATTATGCCAAGAAAAGCGTAGTCTTTTCGAAAATCATGTCCTGCAAATAATAATAACGTAACTTTTAGTAAAAATATGCACCTAAATAATATCCGATCCCAATCTGAATACATCATATTTAAATAGGAATACTACAATATCACTTGAACTGAAACGTACCCCACTGTGAACAGCAATGGACTTCATCAATCACCAGCCTAGCAAATCTACCTGCCCGATACATTTTCTCCAGTTGTGACATCAATCTTTTACTTTTTGCAAGTTTCTCCGGAGTAACATAGAGTAACTTCAGTGCAGCTTTAGGATCAATCATCTCCGTAAAAATCTTTTTTGTAGCATCTTTATCCGTTTGTGAGTTGAAAACGGCCGTTGAGATCCCCAAAGCTTGTAAAGATTGAAGCTGATCCTCCATCAAAGATATCAAAGGCGACACGACCAATGTCACCCCTTTCGATAACACTGCTGGAAGCTGAAATACCAACGATTTTCCACCACCTAAAAAATAGAATTTAGCATAAACAACAGATTTAATAACTTATCTAAACCTAACAAACTATAAACACCAACAACCAGACTCTTACCTGTTGGCATAATTAACAGCACATCAATCCCACTCATGGTCGCATTTATAGCCGCTTTCTGATGAGATCTGAACTCTTCAATGGCAAAAACAGATGTCAACGTCTTCTTTAACTCCACCGACCAGCTGAAGGAATCTCCTTCGTACTTAGTCCATGATGACTCCGTTTCATTCAGTACCTTCAGCTCCGTTTTTATTGTACCAATCTTCTGCTCCAATTCCCG
>JAHZNG010002174.1:0-11136 GCA_027744375.1 Orchesellides sinensis | reverse complement strand
TTTTATCTTAAATAAGATAAGCATAAAGGCACGTTGGTAATCATTTTTATTTTTAGTAACTTTCAAATTTAAGGCATGGGAAAACAAAAAGTAAAGGACGATAATCAAAACTTGCTCGATACTCGTAGCCATAAATTATCTTAGAAAAATCAGAAAATTCCATTATGGGGTACTCTACGACAAAATAAGTCAGTCAGTAGGACTCTTGCATAACAAAAAGCAAAATGAAACAAAAGAAATAAAGCGGAGCAATGAAAACAATTTTCAGAGCCACCGAGATCTCCAGTAAATTTGCGACTTTTGCGTGGACAAGCTCCGGAGGCAAGCCGTATATACTTGGAATGGGATGCTCCTCCATTATTGGCGATAGAAACGCATGAAGGAGCACCTTTTTCTGGCTTGTCAGGATTCGTACATGTCCCAGGGGATTTTGGGAGCTTCTCCCCCAATCCTTCGTTATGTGCTGGAATTTTCAGAGTCATCGGAGAGCCCAAGTTTTACTAAGAGAATCGAAATAAACGGTGAAAAGACTCAAGTGAAAGTCGACAACTTAAGCCCAGCCTCAGTGTATTTGTTTCGTGTCCGTGCCATCAACTCTGCAGGCAGTGGACCACCTTCCGTGCACCTTCTTGTCCGTACTGCCAATGTGCCACCGTCAGCTCCACCAAACAATGTAATACAACATGAATGTACATAACTAACATGCATACAAGTCTTTGTTGCGACCATGTTGTATACATAACGCATTGTCAGTTAACATGAATGTTTGCTCGAAGCAGTTCAGTTTTGGGGTATAGTAATGATGTGACATTTTTACTTTTGGCTTTTATATTTATATTCAATTTTGAATACACCTACATAACAAGGGTTTTACTTGTTTACTGGAAACGTGCACAAGAGAAAAGCTCAATTCTTTTTCCTCTTCGATTGCATTTCTCTTCCGGCAAACATTTGAGTTTATCTGTTTGGCTTGCTATTTGTTTTCAGACTAAATTTTTAGCTTTTTTGTTATTTCTTGGTCTTGTAAGAGTTCACTTGAGTTAGCTGGTTTGTATTGTGTGAATAAAGTTAACCCTGTATGTGGATCTGCGATTGCTCTGAGCATCCTTCAAAAAGTGTTTTGTATTAACCTTTCCTTTCTAGATTCGTGCTGCCGCTGTCTCATCGTATGCCATTCAGGTCTCGTGGAGCCCTATCCCTTTAGAAGTTTCACATGGAAAAGTTTTGGGTTACCGAGTGGTAATTGGGACCAACATGTAAGTTTTTCCACAAACTTTCTCGTCTTCTTTTCCTGATTCTCTGTTTCTTTAGTTAAATTTGGAATCTTTGTCATATAAACTAAAACAAAACAACGAATACTACAGTAACTCTATAATTGTGGAGAAATTCTTCTAGATCTGAATTTGGTAAATCACAAGTGATACTAGTGCCATTAGCTGCCGCACTTCGTGGTATTAATGGGAATAATGTCACCCTGCGTGAGCATGATTGCTGTCAGACTGTGATTCATGGACTGAAGCCATACACACATTATGAGATCAGAGTGGCTGCCCTAAATGTTGCTGGTGTGGGTCCGCTCTCAATGCCTTTCACTGTCAAAACGGCAGAAGCAGGTTGGTCCATCTCCTCTTAATGTCGTATAAATTGCTTTTAATGCTTTCTTCCATATTTACCTGAATTGTGGGGTTCTAACTTGCTTTACGAAAATGAAATAAAGAAACTCAATTCTAAAAGTATGCGGTTAGAAATTTGCATAAATTTTATGAGGTTAAAAATTAATTGGAGAACCCCTACTTACCTCTGGTTGATTTAATTAGCATGTGTAAATATGTAATGTACTCACCCAGCTCCAACATTGCCGCCTAGAAGTACTCAGACTTCGTGTGCACCCCTCACTTCCCACAGTATTCAAATCAGTTGGCAAAATCCTCTTGAGTCTAATGGACCTATAACAACTTATAAAGTCGTCTTTTACCCTCTCTCGGCTGCATACTCGTCAGGATCGTATCAAAGTAAGAAGAATTTTCTTTTCTGAAGCAGAACAAGACATTAATGTGATTATAATTTGTCTACCGAGTAGTTACTTTCAGACGAGTAATAAACTTAACACATTATTCATACATAGACTTCACCGCTTAATATTAGCTAATATTGTTAAACCATTCAGTTCCATTAGAGCAACAGTAAAAACACCTCCCATTTCAAAGTAATGGCGCATAAGAAATGTAACTCAATTTTGTAATTTCTCAGGATCTGGAGAAATTCATAGAACGTCTGGGCTGACCTCCGTAATTGGTGGTTTACAACCGAGTACCAATTATAGCTTTCAGATCAGCCCAGTTAATATTGCTGGGGAAGGTTCCCAATGGCTAACAGTTTTCTGCAAGACATCGGAAGATCGTAAGTAAAATATATGTGTAACGTAATTTACATGGAAGATGAAGGAAAATTGCTTATTAAAATACCTTCCCTGAAAAGTGAAAGGGTTTGGGTGTAGCTCAGAGGAATTCATCTTCCCCTTATATGCTTGCCTCATGATGACATAATCGTTGTAATATGACATATATACATACTTTGATACAGTTCCATCCGCACCAACCAACTTAATAGGCTTCCCAAGCAGTGAGTCCTCCGTTTACATATCATGGCTCCATCCAAGGAAGCCCAATGGAATTCTTACGCATCATACAGTATACTACAGGTGTGTTTGATTCATCTTACGCAATATTGTATATGTCTGTTATAACTATAATTATGGGTAGTAAAGGAAGGTATAAGACATAAATTAATTATATAGATGTTGTCAAATAAGACTCACTTGTCAGTTCATTTCGTTGTCAGTTTCCTAATCCTATTTGATCTCCGTTGTTACATCAGAGGGCTTTTCTTTTGCTTGTCTTCTACACACAGGCTAATGGAAAAACCGGGAGACTCGTATGAAATAAAACGAACTATCCCAGCAAATGTTGACAGTTTTGAGGAGAATGGGTTGGATCTGACAAGATTCAAATACATTTTCTGGGTTACCTCCTCTAATCGACTTGGTGAAAGTCCACCATCCACGCAACTAATTCTTGGACCACCGCCTATAGGTGAGACATAAGCTATTAGTAAATACATTGTACTTTAGGAATGCAATAAAAAGATAACGTCTGCATTATTAAATGCCAGAGGAGTGGGGACAATTTCGTCATTAAAGAAGTTAGCTTGCTTGTATAGCTAACAATAAAACAATGGGTAGGGGACACGCGAACTTTTACAAGAAAATGAAATGTCATAAATCTCAACTAATTTGAGTAATGTTCATACTCTTGAGTTCATGCCCTCTTATTTTTGAAGTATCACTCTTATTTTTCATTTGTAAAGTATGTAAGTAAAAAAATAACTAAAAGTTTAAGACGCACATAGAACACATATAATGTAGTTCTTACTCAATATTGTGCAACAGTTTTTTCATGCTAAAATATAGTGTACCTGGAAATACACAAAATTTGAACTTATAAATACTTAGGCATATTCTGTATAAATGTAAGTGTTGTTGTCTGGTACACATTTGTAATACTCCATATGGTTGGAAAGTTGGAGCTTTTACATCGCGAAGTAACAAGTGAAAAAGCAATTTGTATCTGCAAGTGTACGTAGGGAACAATGTCTGAAAGCAATAAGCAAAAGTGACAAAAACAGACCATAAAAAATGAAGATGTATGGAAAAGTAGGAAATTTTTTGAGGTGGCTCATTTATATCCATTTTTGTTGCCTTTTTATATGTTCAGTGGAGACTAGATTGGTTGGCCATTCAAGAGTTGTAACAGTGCAGCTTGGAAGCTCATTGAGTCTTCATTGTCGGATTTTGGGCTTGGAGAACCTGAATAGTGCCACTTCTACAGGCTCTTCCATGCTACCGCCGGATTCTGCTGTTACGTGGACATTAAACGGGAGACGGGTAGGATTTGATGGAAATGTGTACATGAAGCCGGGGCATAGTAGCTTAAGCTTCTTCGGCGTAAAGAGGGAGATGATGGGAAATTACACTTGCCAGCTAAAATACGGCACCAGGGGCACCCATTCAAAATCAACGAGCAAAAAAGTAATCAACGGGATGGATCATTCTTTGGCTTCCTCCTCATCCTTCTCCTCTTCTACGTTTCCAGCTCAACTGCCACCGAAAACTCAACTGACTTACACTCTCATCGTCAGAGGTATCGATTTATCATTCGATTTTAAGCATGAGACACTTGAAGCAGGAGAAAGATTACATGGATAGTGGTAATTGCTCGACAACATCAGTCTTGCTTCCTAGAGATTATCCATTTAAGAAATGAGCATCTCTTCGAATCTTGTGTGTACAAGCGTTGTGATACAAATCGTACAAGGTTTCCTCCTAAACCTATATGTTCAACCTTCGGCTGGAAGTCTCTGCTTGAAATTCATTTGCTCTCAATTTCCTAATGATTTTCAACCTGCTTGCATTTCTCGTTTGCTTGCAGCTAAGCACAAAATAACAAAACACAATAATATGAACACTCAAAAGAAATCCTAGGGAAGGAAGGTTGTTTGCATAAAAAATATTTACTTCACTTCCATGAAAGCAATTACACATCAGAGCAATCGGATTGCTATCTTGATGGTAACCCATACTAAACTTCAGCGTAAATTAAAAATATACGGGTACGTAGTAAGCGATCGATGTAATGACACATTTTAATGGATTTATCCATCATGATATGAAAAATTGTAGAGCCGAGCAATGACGCCCTTCCAGTACACTAGACTTACATACATCTGAGAGATGTAAATGTGGAGACTCAGCAGCAATAAATAATCTCTCTTTTGTTCCCAAAACAAAGAAAGATTCTTCCTTTTCTTCTCCATAGATCAAAAATGATAATGTGCACATTACTCTTCTTTCTAAAGAATCATGGTTTGGTTGGAATTATGAAACCAGTATTTGCTTTTTTTCTAATTCAAGATTTTCAATCATTCTTTGAGCTCATCGATCCATATTTTTAATTTTTAAAGAGTTCTCTCTTGTCATATGTAGTACAAGTAGTAACTTACAAATAGTACATATCAGTTGAGATGCCTCATCACATGATACCAAATGAAACCCACTATGCGCATTAGATGAGCTTCGAAAGGATATGAGTCTCACATTACACTCCAAACATTAAAAGTGTGTATGAATTAGGTTGAAAAGTCGAGTTTCAATGTGTGTACATGTGTGTGGTAATATAATTCTTAGAAATCCGTTTTACTGTTCTGTACAGGACCCCCGTGCATTCCGGAACCGGCATACGAACTGAGAAATCGTGATATTTACATTTCATGGAGAGTGGACGGGAAGGATGGGAACTCAAGTTGTGATGTCCCTCTGGGATTCATTCTTTACTATCGAAGTCTTGGCTCAATGCTAGATTGGCAAAAACTTATTTTTCAACCAGCGTTGCGAAACCATACGTTGAAAGTGAGTGAATAGTGTGACTCCGACTTTTCTTCTACTTTTCTCCCATTTATTACCAGATTAAAGTGTAGTTGTTAGTAATACAGTAGCACAAATTCGGGTCTTTTTAAGAGCATCTTCACGTCTCAAACGTGCTTTTCCGTGTAAACCCCCTACTATAAAATCATACTCTAGTAGACGTTAAATGACCAGTTCAAACAGAATGAGTCACGATTCTCCTAGTAGAAATTGTGCAAGCCCCATTTCACTGAAGTTAGCCCTTTTAAAGAGATAATACACACTAGTGTATACTACATATATTCTGTCTTACATATATACATTACATATACATTACATATACATTACATATATACATATATACATTGCACCACAAAGTCTTCCGTACGTGAACAGGAAGTCGTAAGTATTGCTCAACATCGGGAATTACCACTACCCTGGTTTTTTATTTCCCTATAAACCAGGGGAAACGATTGCATTTTTGTCGATACAACAACAACACACGGAACAGATATCGATGATGATGATAGTGAGCAAAGATGAAGTGCTTTATTCCAAGTGAAAGAGGGAAAAGGGATAGTAGTTGCATCAAAATAAAATGGATGAACATCTCGTGAAACACGCTAGATGAGTTTAGGAGATGAGATATCTTACTTTTAGAAAAGTTGTATACATAGTCGTAAGCTTCTTAAAGGGTACAGAAAGACCAGAAAGTCATATCTCAAAAAAAAAGTTTTTTATGAAAGTACTTTTAGTCCGGTAAAGGTATTAAAGCGTTATTCCCCTTTTCTTGCCACAAGGCAGTTGCAGGATGTGTGTCCATAAAACGGCCATTGGAATCGGAACGTTTGGCCGTTGTAGGGGGCTGATCATTGTCGTGGTCGTCGTCAAGTCTCTATTTCAAAAGAGAAGCAAGAAAAATTACTTTGCTAAGCAGATAATGCCGGTATATAACAAACCAGACAGAGATGCGAGTTTATTATGTAGTTACATATGTGTTTGGTCTACAAGATAGGAAAATTATTGTAAAAACGCTTGAATGCTCACTTTCATTAGGTTTGTTGTAAGTTTTCACTCTTTATTCTCACTTTATTATGCTCTGCCCGATGGGCAGCTGGAAAGTATTTTTTCTATAGATATAAGTTAACCTGAATTGTGAGGATGTACCATCAGACAGATTAAGGAAAGCGTAGGCTTTGACTGACTATATAAACTTGTGCTAATCTAAAAGGAGATGAACAAAAACACTCAAAATGATGCTTTCTGGCTTGTTATAACTAAAAAGGAGGATAATACTTTGACTATATGACTTTAAGGGAGTGAGGATGACTTTCTACTTCTTCTCTTTCTATTACTTACTCACTCGCTCTAGATCAGAGTTCAAAAATAGGAAATTGATGGCTTAACTTTCTCCCATGGTGAAAAGAAACGTGATCCGATTGGCAAAGTTTTTCCTACTGTTTTTCCCTTTCCTGAATGCAACAGTGACTACATGGCCTGATATGTTATGAATGAAAGTACGGCTATGCGGATTACAGTATGGTAGTGTGGCAAATTCACCTCATCTAGACACAAATTAAAGAAAATTACATCCAACAATACCAAACAAACTATGTTCCATATAATCTACTGTGGTTATTTCAGTATTTCCTATATACATTTTATGCATACATACCTATATGCACACGACTTGAGCATTATACTCTGGAATGTAAATATTTAGTACAAATAGGGGACCTAAAACCGGACATTATGCAATGAAACTGTATTGCAATGTGTGGAAGCTTCCATTGTAGTTCTTGCACATTCTAATAATTTTTAATGTGCTATGAGAATGAGGAAACAAATTCATGTAATAGCATGCATTCCTTTATGATTTATCAGGGAGTGGAGTGTGGAGCAACTGTCAACTTGTACATGTTGGCTTTCAACGAATATGGAGGCAGCAGCGACAGTCCACTGATGAGTGTTCTTGTATCTCAGCAAGTTGGCTTGTTTCCCCCTTCCCATGAGCTTATCGTTCCAAATGCCACGTCCGTCTTGCTCAACTTTTACAGTCTCAACACCAACTCAGCATTCTGTCCCACAGAAAAAATTGCAATTACATTAAAGGAATGGCGAGGCATTGATGGTGTGACAGGTTTGAAAAATAAACTAACTTTGAGCTTGGTAGAAAACTTTACCCTAATCAAACTTCCATTTCTTTCCTTGGTTCTATCATGCTCATGTTCGTATAAACACAAAAAAATCAACTACTTACAATTCCATCTCAATCGTATATGTAACATGCTTACAAATCTTGGGGAAAGTTTTTAAAATTCTTTGGAAAATTGAATTGCAGAAAAAGATGTAAAAATCGAGTTCCGGAACGAGTATTGGATTGATGGTTTGAAGCCTTCTACCCCGTATGAAATTGTTCTTTCCGCTNGAGTATTGGATTGATGGTTTGAAGCCTTCTACCCCGTATGAAATTGTTCTTTCCGCTTTTGGATACTCAACATCAAGAACTGCTTCGTTTAGTTTTACGACACTGACTGAGCATGGAGGTAAGTGACAATACATACATTAAAAAATCAGGGCATACCAATACATACGTTTTAATACCACCTGATATTCGCTTGCTGTTATACATGTACGTTTAAAAGAGGAGAATCCTTTTGTTCAGTTTGCCTTATCAGAATTACATACACGCTTCGTACTTTTATCCACTGAGCTCTCTACATGACCTAAATGCTCTCTTGCAGATCTTTATATTACATCAAAACAATCATGTTTACACACTACAAAAGACGTTTCACATAAGAAACACAGAAAAGTTTGTGATGTTGCTTGCATCTCTTGTTTTGACTTGATTGTTTTAGGTATTTATGTAGGTATGTTATGTCAAACAGAATGTATGTAACATGGGATTTGGGATTTTTATTGACATATTACAGAGACCCCATCAGAAGATGTTCTAAGCACGCATAAGGTGACAAGTGAAGCCACGCCACTGTATAAAAAGTTGAAGTTTTTGGTTCCATTATCGGTAATCATTCTGGTAGCAGTAGTGGCAACTGCTGGAATATTTGTCTACTTCCAGAGTAGTAAGTGGATATACAGATTTATATGTGGTCGGTATATACTTATAAATGAATTCGAAAATTGCAAATCCTTTTTTGCTTATCGAATATTATAGAAAGGAGACGCAATTGCGAACACGAAAGTTCATCCAAACACACTACCACTGAAGTACTGTATGGACATAATCACCGTAAAAGTATTCCCCATGAGGATCAATACTATTCTGGCTTACCATGTCCTCCTGGTAAGAAATAATTGTGTTTTAATGTTTCTTTTTTATCATCTATATACAATTTTGTTTTCTAAAGTTTAAGCGTAAATAGTAATTGTCAAATATTTCAGTAGCTTTAGACAAAGTTTTAAAGGTTACATTATAGATTTACTGGTCCTACTTCTGTAGTACATATTTTGGTAGAGATTTTTGTATGTAACCTGCTTTGCAGAGTTCATATGCTTTCATTATATTTTTCTGCAGGTATGGAAGACATATCTCCGTATGCTACGTTTCAAATCTCCGACCCGAAAAAATTTTGTGAAGAAAATTTCAGTCAAGAGATAGTAGTTGCAAAGTTTCATCCTGTGATGCATGGTGTCCCAAGAGGCTCCGGTGACAAATGGATTGATCGAGATCAGAGACAAATGCAAGATTCTGAAGATTCAGAAAGTGAAAGCACCCAGAGATATTCAGTGATTCCCCCACAAAGACCACGTCTGAATAATACTTACCAACTTAGTCCTCCCCAAGCCTACCATTTTCGTAAACAGCATCAGCCACAACAGTTCCATTATGAGTCCCAGCAGCAACAACGCAATTCGGATGCTTCTTTAATAAATACTCAACACAATACTTTATTACATCAGCAACAACAAGCTTCAAGAAGCTCTGCCGAGTCTGGCGATGTCTACATATCTTCATCATCCTCCGAAACTTCTATTCCTACTGTAACAGAACGCCGACAAACACATACTAAGGACAGGTATATTGAATAATTCCCAAAAGCTACGGTCATAAATTAATAAAATGTGCAGATAAATGTGTGCATGCAATTGTGCAGGAGAACCGCAAAGAAAAACTCTAAGGATTATGGACGCAGCTCTGAGACGAGTAATCACATAAAAGGTTCCGCGACTTCAACCAGTCTTCGGCATAGCAAGAGGAAATCCGCCAACTCCGACTATTCTATAGCTGTTTGATAAATGTGGAATTAGATATGAAATTAGACGAATGCTATTGGAATTGGTAAATGCGATGTCTGTGATTTAAATTGTGTAGTTCTGCTACAATTGCATGTGATATTATGTATGTAACTTACGACTGTAAGATGTTTTTTACAGATATTATAATGATACACATGAAAAGTGTTTTTTATGATTTACTTGAAAGCAATCTTGTAATAATTGCATAAAGTCAAATGGACGTTTGTATGTTGCAATGAAAAACAAGAATAAAACTTTTTATTTTACTTGCGCATATAATAACATTTCATCACGTTCTAAACTATATTTCTGAAAATTAATAAGCAACCAAATTTAATACGAACTTCGTCGGGAAGAGTATGGAGACGGCATAAGATGTGTTATGATAACCGTACATGGATTCCAGGTTTAAACTTTTCACGCTGCCTGCTCTCCTTCTTTTTCGTTCACATTTACGGAGCCTTTTTTCCAGGACTTCTTTCAGGCGTTCAAACAACTGATCCAAACATAAGTATTTCTTAGTAATAGAGAGTATTTCATAAAGCATTTCAATTCCAGACAGCTCTTACCGTGTCTACTTCTGCCCGTATGATGTTTTCCGTAAAACCAATTCTGGCATAGATGCGCTTTAAAAGCGCTTCTCCTAACACTAAAATTAACAAGTATGGGAGATCCTTTTAGTATGAATATATGATAGAAAACTTCTTTGAATAAAAAAATTCTAATCATATACCACGCATCACTTACTAGAATTTGTTTTAGTATCATGAAATGAAAGCGTCACGGGCCAATTATATCCAAAAGGGCCTTCTGGCTGCTGTTGACGCTGAGTTGAAGACACTTGTACAGAAAGACAATGGAAGAAAAGTACAAGGATTATCACCTGTCTGATCCGGCAAAGACAATCCATTTTGACTGAGTTTGAAAAGGCTATTTATCACAAGAATATATTATGCAGTTATGATGAACGCTAGAGCGGCTTGGCTTTCTTGACTCTTTTCGCAACAGCGACAGCTTTGACATGGCTTCACTTCTCACCCCAAACTAAATTGGGTTAGCTTTGAAACAAGGGTAACGTGCCAGTCCGCATGAACACAGGGATTTAAATTATCTCAGTGGAGTATTTTAATAGGGCAGGACTTGACACTGAATTTTTCCATATCGTTGTAAAGTATGTCGTAGCTGCAGCGGTGCAGTATTTGGATAAATTGTTCACATCCTTATTAAAACCAGGATAAAAATATAAAACAGTGTGAAGCTTAATTAGCCCTACGCTATATGTATAAACATTATTCTCATGAAACTTTAAATGCTGACATTTACGTTTTGATTTTATGTGTTTAGCAAACCGTACCACGCTTCATATGTTACCTAACGAATAATTGAGTCATATGACTCAAGGACCGTAAAAATCTTTT
>JAHZNG010002173.1:0-15905 GCA_027744375.1 Orchesellides sinensis | reverse complement strand
AGTCTGCCATTTACCTCACTAATCCCATGGTTTATTCCCGCATGGGCCCCCGACGGTAAAGTGAATCAGGTTCTTACTGGGTTGGGAGGATATTTTTTGGTATAACGGTCAATTTTGAGCTCGTATATACCATTTTGGATGCATAAAAGGCTACTTTAGATATATTGACTGCAATTTTGGAGGTATTTACAACCAGTTTGGAGGCATTGACAACCATTTTGGACGTAACGATACCCATTTATGAGGTAATGACAACCATTTTGGAGGTAATGACAACCGTTTTGTAGGTAATGACAACCGTTTTGGAGGTAATGACAACCACGTTGGAGGTAACGATGGCCATTTTGGACGTAACTACGACCATTTTGGGTGTAACGACAGCAAATTAGAGGGCCAATAATAATTTTATTATAATTTTGCTAGGGGGCCAATGTGTCATGCCACATGCCTCATTGTACGTCCCAAGTCCCCAATGTGTCCGCGGAAAATGCGACGGACGGTCGTACCCTGTAGCTATCGGATGCTTGAAGGGAAAAAAGTTTGCAATATTTTGCCTACAGGCACAAAAAAATGGATAATTTTGCCTAGGCAAGTTTCGAAAGCTAGCTCTGCCACTATGTATAGTATGATTGTTACACAGGTATTTATAATTCGTGAACATTCGAACAGTACGTGTACTGTGCATATACTTATTGTTCATTTAATACAAACATTACTTAGCAGCATCTTCAATTCTTCCCAACCAGTATTTCGTCGTGCTCATCAACTATATCAGGGGAATGTGGGATCCAAAGACTTTCGAGCATAATTTATTTCGCAGGCAGTTTTACGAGCAAGTTGAACTTAAGTGCAGTGATAAAGTATTAGGCTTGATAAAATGGAGCAATGGCGAGGACGTGATGGACAATGGATGTGGACCTGGAAATTTTGGGTACAAACCTTGGTGCCCTCTCTGAAAAAACATGGCTTTACCCTTTACTCCTGGGATACATATGAACTTGTCGTGGATTATGCAAGCAAGGCGTATCCCCATTTCCGTTTTAATTACTGCGTTGGACACATTCTTGGACGCTTTCCATTGGACTCGGTGGAATTTGATAAGATCTTTGCGCATCATGAGTTTCATTGCATTATTGGCTTAAGGTAAGGTGAGACAATTGGACTGGGAGAGGAAATAAGCTTTGTTTACTGAAATAAAATTAAAAATGAATATCATCCATATTTAGGGGATGAATAGAGCTTGATAAAAGTGTTACAGCCTGCAGGACAACTTGCATTTCTCTCCTTTACAGAAAGGTTCTGGTTTTTTAGATAAATAGAATGCCGGTAGTGTCACAATTTTGGGGGAATTACATGGTACGTCATGAAAGCTATTTTCTAATTATTAAGGTGGGCGATGGTTACATCGCCGTAGAGATACTATTACTGGAGTCGGATTACCGCGTTGAGCATTTGGAGGTGTCCCAGTCGAGTGCTGAATTTGACGTGGATATTTGTCTGGGTATTTGAAACCTAAAAAGGGGCATGTTTACTATTAAATTGGAAAAAACATCGTTTTGTTATTAAAAATGGTTTTTGTTTGCATATGATAGTTTTACAGGTTTCAACAAATGAATTCTAGAGTAATATCCCGAGCAAGGTACCAATCAACCTGAACGTAGACATGCGGAAGATGATTATTAACCTTGCGGGAATGCCGGGAGACTACCATTTTAAGGACGTCCCTTGAATATGTAGTTGGCGCTGCAGAGAAGTTTTCAAGCACAGGTAGACTTTCCAAGGGATAATGATTAATTATATGGTTCACATTGCAACCCGCAGCATTCAATATGTAATAAATTTATATTTATATTTACGCAGAACTGGAAATTAGAAGCGGAAAGGACAAGGCATGGTAATTTTAATGAAGATTGCAGCTAATATTCCACAGCATATTTATTTGTATGCCCTAAATGGCTCAATTAAAAAATCTGCTAAAGTTTACTTAATTGTTTTTTGTGAAAATAAAAAAAGCTGCCAATACTGAATAGTTTATCAGTATTGCATGATTAGTTGTGAGCTGAATGAGGTTTTACTGCTTGACGAAAATATTTTAAACAAAATCTTGCTTTTCAGTTGGTATTTCTTTGGATTAGATCGGGATTACTGATAGATATTATTCTCTTTAAGATATTTGAATATCATTAATAACAACACAATAAATTGTCAGCAATGACGATATTTTCTATTAACATATTTGCGCTGATAGAATTATGCATAACTTATTTGGACTATATCAAGCACGGAAAATTCCAAATGAATTCCTTTGAGCCACCAGCACAGTATGGTAGTCAATATGCATGAAATTGTTAACAAAGTCAGAACCTTAGAGAAAATACCTGGTGGCTTTATAGGCATTTTGTGAATAAAATGACTTTTGAGCATATTGTTGGTATAGCAGAAAAGAAAGCAAGCAAATGCAAATATTTACACTTTAAGACAAATAAACGAGGGTAAATATTAATTGCTATTTTGTGCAGCTTTTGTCATTAGTATAAATCTAAAAACGTGTTAGACGTTGGATTTTAAATATTTCATGGCAAAAACCGATTCCATATGGGATAAACAAAAGGTTTTTCAACAAGTGAGATTTATCTAGATTATAAAACCGTGTTTTAGCTAGGTTTAAAATAAAATCATAAAATCAATCACAATTTCTCTCCGTGTTAATGTTTTACATGCACAAAAATTAATTATTGAATCAATACAAATCTTTACGGTAAATATTTAAAATTTTGAGTTGTCAAATTTTATAACACAACAGTTCTACCACACCCAAATAGAGTAATATTTTCAGACATGTAAATAGTAGATATAAGACGTTGTACTATTGAAGCAGCGAAAGCAAGGCTATGCATTCACATTATTACATACCATTTACGTGTTTTTCTACATTAAACTTCCAAAATACACCATCTAAATATTTTTCTATTTTAAATTTTTAAAATATTCCATTTACGTGTTATTTCCGCATAAAGCCGTTCATATATACCATTTACATATATTTTATCCGGTGGACGATCAAATTATTACCTCTAAATAACTTTTAACTTTGTACCATTAAAACAATTTCCTTAGATTTTTTGGCGGTGTAAAATATTCCCATGAATATGTTTCGAGTATTGACTAAAATAGTGAATAAATTGGCTTTTGTGCTCAACGGTTATCTTTATCAACTAACTTTCACCTCATAATTTCACTTTAAACATTTTTCTGCATTCATTCATTCATGTATACTTTTTCTAATTTAACCACCAAAGCATACCTGTAAAATATTTTATCATAGGGTGGACCATCAACATATAACTCTTGGATATTTTGGTTTTGCAAAAAAGTTCTTATTCGAAAAGACAGTTTTTTTCATGCCTGATGGTTTTGTTTGTCTAACGATTTTCTTGACTAACGAACTTAGCCTCCGCTTGGTGGTGTTCTACCTGTATGCCAAATTTCATGTGCTTCAGTAATTTCGTAATTGAGTAATCGTGATCAGAGACACACGTCAATGGTAATCACATAAAGCATTTTCAGCTTTGCTTTCGCTGCTCAATAAATACGTAATTGCTTTCAAGGCTGATGGCCTAATTTTTTGATTGCATTATATAACGGACCAGGATAAGGATGACAGACGCCTGAATGATGTTCCTTGATAATTTATTTTATGAGAGACATTCCTATTTGAAGCCAAACGTAACTGTGAAGCTTTACCTCACCCAACTCTTGATTTACTCTTGACCTTTTCAAACATTTTCAATTTAGACGTCACCAAATACCAAGCTAAACACAAAATGTTGGAAATTCAGAATCTCCTGCCAAGCTTTATTGAGATGCATGAAACATGTTCCAAAATCAAGGCATCGAGGTTAACCTGGAATTCCAAGGCAAACCGCCTGCAAATCCGGAATGAGTCTAAAATCCACATAATATGGATCGCAACTTTCGCACTCATATTCATAATCAACTTGTACAGCTTGAACTTAAAAACTCTAGGTTTGGGAAACGCCAGCATTGTCTTTGTGAATCTGGCAGGTCTTCTGTGCAGCTCGTGCTCTTTGTGGTTTGTCTCAGTAAAGGCGAACGAGTCCAGTGGATTCTTCAATAGAATTTTGGAACTAGAACATGAGCTGCGTATTAAAGGTCTACTTACACCCGACACAGTCATCTCTTTCAAAGTCAACAGAATTATTTGCAAACTTCTCGCCGTTACCAATAGATACACGGCTTATGTACTTGGATTGGCGTCTTCGTTGATTACATGCTCACCTCCAAACTTTCTCTTTGGAGTGAATCCAATTTGCTCGAAAAATGCGATGAAGAGCATTGACTCCATGCATATTCTGACCAAACTAGCCATAAAATTCGTGGAAGTTATTGTGATGGCAACGTTGAATGCGTTTATTTGGAGGGTTATGATGGGCATCGCGATGCTCGTTTGTATTCATCTCTTTTCTGGATTTATCTGTGAAAATACAATTCTAAAAGTCTTCAGTCGGTAAGAAATTCTATTTTTTATTTATTTTTTTAAACTAATAATATTTGGAATTAAAACATAGGATGTGTCACTCGAGCATCACAGTCTCCGACCACCAATTTCTCTTCAGAGAACTTCAGCTGCTGAACAAGCTATTCAACGAATCCCAGGTTGGACACATGTTCGTAATGTTGGTTGGCAGCGCTGTTGCTCAAACATGCTTTATGTTTGTACTTGTCAACCAGACGTCAGGATCATTACCTATATTCCTTCAAGTCTGGATGGCAGTCATTGTATTGGATGGAGCTGTAATCGTACTAGGTGTCTTCGGTTCTGCTGGAGAAATCTACGAGAATTCTGGAAAGATTCTGTATGACGCCAAGTCAAACGGGCGTCTAATGAAAAGCAGGTATTGCTCTAGATTCTTGCGATCTTGCCCACCTCTCAAGATTTCATTTGGACTGAGCAACTTTATAGAGAAAGTGACATCCCTTAAGTTTCAAGAGTTTGCACTGAATCGCCTTGTGGATTTCATACTTGTTGGAAAGAGTTAAGAAGGGGAATCGTAGAAAATGGTAAAAGTAAATAGTAGCAATGATACAACAGGTACCAGTTTTTTATTGTACTTGTTATTTAGTCATTTAAGTAGTCATCAATTATTTAATATTATAATCACTTAAACACAGGAAACTTGGTGTTACGTACAATTATGGGTTTGTTCAAGTCGTTAGATTTTTGTAAAAACCTTGAAGGCGTTTTTATGTAAATAAATATAAACGATAACTAGCATTTGTATCAAAATCGGCCACACTACATCATTTCCGTTTCAAATTGACAAAATCTGCTGAATGCAGGGACATTGCTAAAAGTCTAAGTCTAAAAGCTGGTAAGTAAAATTTGCTTTGATCTAGTGCTTTTATGTATGACACAAGTTTCATGTTAAAATTAATATATGTATTTAGTTTTGTACAATATTATTTAGTTTGTGTGGCTGGATTGTGGAACAAACCACTGAATTTCTATTCTTATGCAAAACGTAGTTCAGTATTATGTTTGTTATTCTTCCTTTTGAGAAGTGAAATTGAATTGGGAACCCCCAAAAAAATTAACTGCAAATGAATACATAATTTAATTACAATAATAATGCTGCAAAATTACCGGATTTTGCAAACAACCAAGTTTTTTATATTATCCTGGGATTGCTTGAATTGGATTATTGTCAATAAATTGAAATCCAAGGTATGCCATCTAAATATTATCATATTAATGCGTCTTATGCTTGTATTATGTTCCAATTAGCATTTGTTAAATACGTTTTATGACTGAATAGAGTAAAATATATATTGGTAATATATCTTAGCAAGAATTAAAAAAGTATGATGCCAATACGGTAAACATGGTTGTTAATCCTTTAAGGTCACAATTAAATGGTCTTTATTACCACATGATACTTTAGTTAATATCAACATTTTCCCAACCAATTCCAAATCCGTATTTCATCGTTTTAAAATCAGAATAAAATGTGAGTACCAATGGATGTAGCGAAACAATTGATGTGTCTAAATTTTGTTCATTACGCCATTTGGTTAACAGTGTACCTGGCCCTTCCCAGTACTCAAACTCGATTACCACAATTTTCGCAAGACGACCGCCACAACCCCGATAGTATCGATTTTGAGGATAATTTATATCCCATGGATATTGGCGAAGCAATTGTAAGAACTACTTGCTTATCCTTTTGCGGGTGTATATCAAGAGCATATATTTCATAATAGTCAAGAGCTGTTCCAGGCATTGTAGGAAAGTGTAAAATTCCCTGGGATTCATTTGTGTGCATTCATGTGTATTTGTACGTCTAATTTGAATTACTGATTGGATTATTCGCATTGTCGCCTGTTCCATGGAACATTAATGAAAATCCGGTGCCATTATCCCTTAAATCTGGTCTTGTCACAAATTAAACATGCATCAACGGCCCTGAAACGTTAAATACCCTTCTGACCCCTTGCCGTAAAGTTAGTACGTTCTCGGCATATCCTCTGTAGTTTGGAATGTTTTTGTGAATTTCAGGATTGTAGTAGTTGTTAAAGCTATCGTCCAATAATTGAACTTCAATGGTGCTTTTAAGTTCTGTTCGAACAAGCCAAATGCAGTTCTCAGGTCTGCCATAACCAGGATCGTAAGGTTGACCAAGTTTGTAGTTAAGTGCACCAGCTAGTCCATCAAGAACACCACCGCATTCGTCAATGCTTTGGACAAAGCTTTCTGGCGTGGCTATAGAATTTGGAAGATAAAATAATATATTTATATAAATATAATTTTGGAATAATAACATAATATTTTTGAATTTATACCACTTGATATTGCAAAGAATGCTAGAATCACCAATGCAATTACTAATTTCCCCATGTTTGTATAGGTAATGGATTTTCAAGCAATTTCAAACTCGTGGAAGTGAAACCTATAAACTAAAAGCTAATGAATGAACTTGAAAACTAGCTGATTTTTAAATTGACTTTGTGCAGCTTTATTAGTTTGATATAGGTTTGGATTGCAACCTAACATGTAAGCACCGCATGAGTGAATTAATTAAAAACATTGTTATCTCATTATTGTCTATGATAAAGTAACCGTAGGTAAATATCTGTAAACACGTAGTTAAATTAAAGATTAACTCTTCATTTTGTTATAGATAATGCCAATCCTCAGGATATATGGCCCACATAGCAAATAAATGGGTTTTAGTGTATTTTTGCTGTGTATGATTTTCGTGCAAATCTTTATTTTATTCAGATGTCAAAATTCATTATAATTTTCAATTAATGGTGGTACTTACGTTCATCATGAGCATCTGGATCCAAAAATACGGCCGCAACTTTTTTTCTATAGTATATCCTTGTGCAACTTTTCTCAGTTGTTCCATTTACTCCGAAGGTATTAATAATCTCCTCGATTGTTTTACCATTGCAATTGTCGTCAAAACAGGAACATGTGATCAATTCACGGTCATCGTATATAGATAAAGAACACCTTTCCTTAACGCATGAATTTGTATCGGTTTGATCTAATAGTGCACAATACCTTGAAATTATTTCGGTTTTACCTTCTTTATATGTGCGCATTTGACAGACTTGGTTTTCAAGCGGAAATGGACACTTGGTTAAAGCGCATTGGTTAGCTTCATGACATGGACGACTATCTGCTCCAAGCGTGTTCTTTTCGTTGCAAGTGTAGCATGTCAGATCTGAAATGAATCAAGGTCATAATTGGTTGTCTTGTTTTACCAACTGAAAACCACCTAGTTATAAAGATTACGGTACGGACAATATTACATTTTACCATTTGCCTTCATTGTCGTCCATAATAATCCAACTAGCCAGATGAAGTTGAAAATTGAAAATTGACAAGCAAAATCCATTTTAGAGAATGCAAAAATTCTAAATAAATTCATTCCTATTTTACGGACGGATATAAAACTGTTTGAATACCTAGAATATTTCTGACAACCATTAGGGTAATTTGCCATTATAATTCAGTAATAGCTTGCGCACACTACTAATATCCCAATTAGTGTTTAATGCTTAAGCTAAGCAAAATACAAATATTCTGAGTATACCAACCTGTAGAACAAATTGCTCTCGCGCAAATTCATCAAGCAGAGGCGAACACTTTGTTATTTTCTTGTTTATATTTTTACTAACAAAAAGACATGTATATAAAAGTATTATATATTAAAGTTATTGAAAAACTGATTGTGCGCATACAAATTCATTATTTTATTCACTCAATTTATACAGCGACTGTTATAAGCCTTGGGGCTATTTCAGCTGCAACAAACTTGTCGCAAACAGAATTATTAAAAATGCCAAACCATACATAAAAAATACATATGCCCTTGTGTATTGATCCCATGTACATTACTCATGTTCATTTCAGCCGTACTATGCTATCTTACTTATGTAAAGACCTTGTCCCTTAAAATAAATAAAAAAAATTAAATGCACATAAGTAGCCTAAGGGTTTTTAGCTGAAGGAGTATATCTTCTTCTTTTGTATGTAGTATGTGCATTCAAAGCAATCATTCCTTACCCAAACTTTTGGAGGGTATTATTTTTATAGCATTTCCAGTAAAACTTTTATATTTATATACCAATTTGTTTACACCCGTATTAAAATTTTAAATTAAAAAAATATATTAATATTACCAATATAATATATTTCCTATTCGAAAGAAATTCCCTTTTGCTAAAATGCCCCCAAATTTAATAGTGCTTCTTATTATTCTTCATGGATTTCAATCGGCATTAAGTTCAAGATGGGAAGGGAATCCCAAGCCAGCAAACTTTTATCCAGAGTCCAGTATATTCCAAGAGGCCTTTGGAAATACTACAAACCCCATCATACTCACTCAAGATGGAGCCCTCCGAGGGTTTACAATGAAAGCAGTAAGCTCCAAACCAATCGCTGCCTTTCAAGGAATACCTTTTGCACAGCCGCCAATAGGAAATTTGCGATTTAGAGTAAGTACTGAAAAAATAGCGTTTTAGTTAAAGATTTTTGTGACCGGAAAGTAAAAATGAATTAATTTTATTTAATCAAAACTAAATAGGATCCTGTGAGGAATAAGCCATGGGCTGGTGTTCGGGATGCAATTGCTCCAAGGTCAGAATGTATCCAGGCGGATGTCATGCGATACAATAAGGTTCACGGGTACGTCACAGAATATAATAATATTTTGTGTATTAATTATCTTTGACAATTAATATAAATACACTGTGTAATTTATAGTGAGGAGGACTGTCTTTACCTGAACGTGTACACTCCACTTAAGGCTCTGGAATCAAAGTGGAGTCTCCCTGTTATTATTTTCATTCATGGTGGCGGATTTCAATGGGGAACTAGTAGTAAATACGGCCCGGCGTACTTTCTCAACGAAAATATTGTACTTGTTACATTTAACTACCGCTTAGGAGCATTTGGTAAGGGGTTAACATGATAGGTATATTACTCGTATGCAATACCAGGTGTTAATTGGATTTCCCACACCTGACTATAGGCTTCCTTAGCACAGGAGATGAGGCAAGTTTTCGGTAGGCGCAAGATTGAATTTAAATTTATTGGTAAATTTCTGAATAACCTAGAATCTTGTTAAAAACTTCTAGGGCAGTCTGCGGGAGCTGCTAGTGTCCATTATCATTTTGTGTCGCCAATGTCCAAGGGATTGTTTCATAGAGGAATATCGTCAAGTGGGTCAAGCTTATGCTTTTGGTCCATGGCTGAAGACGCTCCAGTTATTGCAAGACGACTTGGAGAGGTTTTTGGGTGTGCGGGAAGCACACATGAAATGGTGGAGTGCTTAAGGAGAATAGATGCTAACAGGGTTGCTCCGGCTCATCTAAATTTTAGTGTAAGGTTGTATTTTAAAATAATACCAATGATACAGATAAAGATAAATATATGAAAACTTTTAAATTGTTTATGTTCAGGATAAATATGGCTATCCAACGGTATTCTATGGCCCAGTAGTGGAGCACAACCACCCCGGTGCATTTATGGTAGAAACTCCAGAAGAGGCGTATAGACACAACAGGGCTGCAGACGTGCCTTGGATTACTGGCCACAATTTGAATGAAATGGCTTGGGGGGTTGCAGCAATGTTTTTAAATCAGGGTGAAATTGCGACGATGAACAATCATTGGGACGAGGTGGGTTTGAGCTGGCTTGGTATTCGTAATGGAACTGGGAATGACGTGGAGATCGTGAGGAGAATCTGGGAGTTTTATTTTGGAGGGAGGAACTTGACGTTTGAGACCAGGCATAACCTTGTTGATGTAAATGGGAGAAAAAATGCACCTTTTACTTAAAATTTGAAATGATAACTTAGAACGAGTTTAATTCAGACGTTTAAATTTGCAGTTGAGTGGCGACAGAATATTTATGGAATGTGGGTTGGAGGCTATGCGTTACCACTCGCGGTATACAGGTCAACCTGTGTACGCTTACCAATTCTCATACCAAGGGAAATACAGTATTGTCCAGTATTACGGTCAGGATACAAAGGACTGGGGTAAAAAAGCATTGCATTCTTGGTTTAGTAATGAATGGATAAATGCATTGTGAGCGGACTGAAGGAACACCGAGAATATTTTGTTTACTGCAGGTGTTGCCCTTACAGATAACCTGATTTACATGTTTAACATGACAATGCATAATTACAACGTTATCCTAAAACCAGAGGATGTTGATGAGTTAAGCATGTCACGTGTAATGATTGGCATGTGGACAAATTTTGCGACTTATGGGTAAAAAGCACATTTTTAAGTTAGGACATAAATGTATAATGGGATTATGCATAGTTGCAAAATAATTCTTTATATTTTAATGCAGACGACCATACTTAAATATTGAAGATGGGATTAAGGACGTTTGGCAAGCTATTCCGAAAAGCACAAGCCTGTTCTCACCACTTAGGTTTTTGGACATGAATTTGAATCCGAGGATGATTGACGATCCATATGTTGAGCGATACATCTTTTGGAAGAGTCTACGGCTTGTGGATTAATTCATAAATTACTATGCACACGCTTGCTTGAGATGGACTAAAAGTTATCTTCTCTCATTTTGTTTATGGTTAATTCAAACATTTCAAGAAAATTATGTGTTAAAGAAAAAAATGACGATTAAAAAGGATTTGGTTTTATATTAATTTAATTTTGGTTGAATTTGAACGGATATTTAAGTACTGCTGAGAGAGAGCTATAAACCGTTTATACCTTCGTTCTTAGCAGCAACCAGCATAAAAAGAACAATATTGAACCTAAAAGTAAAAAACATTGCAAGAGGATGTTTTTGAGTAATAAAAAATGTACACCTATTAACTTTTATTACTTGTTAGTAAGCCACCAGGGAACAAGATAGCTAGGGCTGTCCTGTAATCTGTCCGTGCCGACAATGGATCCACAATCATAGGTAGATTACCTCCAGCATTGAGAATAACGAACAATGCCACTGCAACCGCTGTTACACTGTTTGGGGCTATCTCTACCAAAAGCGCGTGCATAATTCCAAACCACATTTCTGACAGGATGACTCCCCCAAGGAGAAATATAAAAGAGTATGGCGGCTCAGTGTACAGTGTAGCCATTGCAAATGGCGTTGATAATAGCTAAAAATGAATATGGGATTAATTTTAAACAATTTTATTCTAGCTAATAATATTCTAGTTTAGTAATTACCTGGCTTGCAACTAAAACTAAAGCTCTGTTTGAAGTTCCATATTTCCAAACCAAGCTATCCGACAAATACCCCCCAAACACTAACCCAAATATCCCACCCCCAATTGAAATTTCAGTTAACCACCAACCACTGTCGTATGCCGGAAAGTAAGTTTGAAAATACAATGCTACATTATAGCCCCAAGTGCATCCAGCTAATTAAAAATTCACATTAATTAAAACATTTACTTGTAAACTTAAATTTTATAGTGTTTTTGGTGGAGAGCACAAACCTGTATGCCGAATGCACGCTGCAATTACAAAAATTACGGTAACAGGTAGTTGGATTTGGGAACCACAGGAATGTGGCTTTTCAGGAATTACTTGTTCAAGCTTGGCGTCGTCTTGTATGTCTGTATTGGATATGACTTGGACAGAACTGTGGATATCCTCTTTTTCGTTCTGTTCCTCAGTTTTTAAAGATTCTTTTTTTGAATTTTTCGGTTTGGTCATGATTAACAAAAATAAAATTCCTACAACTATGCCTGGTACGCCACTGACGACATACGCTGTTTGCCATTTCTGCAAAATAAATTAATACAGGCAATTATATACTTGCAATAAAAAAGGCATCAATGATTATTAAGTGGCTGGCGCCTTACTTTTCCAAACATTACATCATCGGTGACATATGACCCAATGGCAAAGGAAGCTCCGTATCCGAAATACAGTCCCGTAATTAAAATACTCATTGCAAAAGCCCTTTTATCTTCTGAATACACATCCCCAATGATTGCAGTCGCTATTGGGAGGCAAGCAGCAGCGCTGAAATTAATGGATTATCAATTATTTGGAAATTGTTTTGTACACTTGCAACACTTAGAGTGGGTTGTAGTCTGGATACTGAATATTTAATTACCAAGAAGCGAGCGTCATTCGGAATAGAATAAGATGCCAGTATTGGCTAGCGAAAGCTGTCCCGCTGATGGCTACCCCGCAAGCAATAGCTGAAACGCCGAGTAACCAGGCACGGTTAAATCTGTCACCTAAATATCCCCACAGTATTCCAGCAACTGTAAAGCACGCCGTGTAAGATGGTCCTGCAAGAATCTGGTATTCTGTCCCAAGCCCAGTGTAATCCCACTGGCAACCCTGAACCTGGGATACATTCCCAATGGTAACTCTTGCAGCGTTGCAACTGTCAATTGAATATAATAAAAGGTATATCAAGTGTTATTTATACACGTTTACCTGTAATAATAGCAATGTTATTTACCTGGTCTCATTTTTTAAGTTTCTGCACACTGATATGATTGAGTCCGAAAGATTTTGAGTGGGCAGGCAACCCTTGTCCCCGTAACCAATATCCTGAGCTACAGATCTACTCACTACACCAATAAGGAAATGCCCAAGTTCTCCAACTATATTTATTGCGGTAAGACATGGCAGAAGAAAATAGGAATATTTAAATTTTAAATGCATAATAATCGGTTTTTTCGCAACTGAAGCAATTTCGGTGATCATGCTCGTAAACGTACTTCACAAAAGCTATGCTTTCGCAATTCTTAACAAAAATATTTTGAGCCAATGCTCGTTCCAGGTGTCATTTAGTTTAGAAACTAGTTTAAGCTGGATACAATAAGTAAACACAAGTAATACTAGCTGTCATTTACTCAACGAGACGCTAATTATACCTGGTTAATTAGCATATTTGTATTCTTGCATATGATATTTATGCATATTTGTTACTGAACTCAATGAGTAATTGCTAATTGGATCTGCGATAACAAATCCCGTTTTTCCAGTGAACCACTATATCCTTTATCGAGGAGAGTGTCTGGTAGGAATATTATTACATAATGGCACGTTCTATACATTTTTCTGTAAGTTTCTTATAATTCTCAAGGATAAACGTGATGGAACTCATTAGTTACACATTAACTTTGCAGAATATTATTTGTAATTAGATTTCCATAGTACAAGTCAAATGTCACATTAATGGTATATAAACAAGAGAAACAGATACTTCCAATAAGTTATTCGAGCATTTGTTAACTCTAACGTGTACATCACAGTCGTTTGTGCGGATACAATTTAAGTTTGCATTTTTTTTCTTTATTTATACAATTCTAAAGCCAACAGTATTTCCTTCCAGTTTGAAAATGGAGTACGATCAACCTATCGTGGACCTTGCTTCAATTTGTAATAAGGCTAGCAGCCATCCTCCTAACGAACAAGATTGGATCAGTTTTGGATCCCATTTAAGAAACGCTTTTGAAAATTTTGGTTATTGCTACCTAGTAAATCATGGAGTTCCAGAGAAACATGTAATATATACATTTGCTTAAAATTTACGATATAAAACCACTGGTAGGAATTCATCCTTACTTTTGCTCTCAGATTGACGAGGTAATGCAAAGCTCCCAAAAATTCTTTAACCTGCCCAACACTGTGAAGGAGAAGTACGCCAAGGATAAAACTTATTATGGCTACCACAAGTTGGGAAATCAAATGTAAGTCATTTTTACTTTGAGTTAATTATTGGCCGTATAAATATTATTGAAACAATAATTTTCCTAATAAATCCTTACTTTTTTAAAAGGATTCCATACTCATGCAAAATTCCTGAACTAAGAGAAATGTGGGATGTACCTGGAACAATTGAATCAACTCTGACACCACCTTATCCTGATGAAGTTCCTGAGTTCCAGTCATCAATAGCGAACTTAACAATATGCTACCGGGAACTTCTAACAAACCTACTGAGAGGCTTGGCTATAGCGTTAAACCTGGAGGATTGGGATTGCTTGTTAAACCTTCATCAAAATCTGGTGAAAGATGAAATGTTTTCAAAAAGCGTCTTCCGCTGCCTCTTCTATCCACCGTTGCCTGAGGATTATATAGTTCCACCCAATGGGATTAGATGCAGAGAGGTAAATAAATTTAAATAAACTTTTTTTACTAATTAATCACAATATGCTTTAGATCTATACCTTAACAACATTTTCTTTTCAGCATACCGATTTTGGAACTATAACCTTGATTTATCAGGATTCCATGGGAGGACTGGAGGTAAAATTGTATTTCTTTGCCCAAATTAAATTTGTTTAGCATATAAAAATTAAACTTCCTTTTGATTTTTACAGATAAAACACAAGGATGGTAATTGGTATCCCGTTGTCCCCATAAAAGGCAGTATATTGCTTATTGGATGTAATCTCCTTGAACGTCTTTCTGGTGGCGTGTTTACAGCAGTTGTAAGTAAATGCATTGCTGGATAATAGTTGTTATTGAGATTTGTTACCATTATTTACATCGGTTCTTAGTGTATTATATTATTTTTATAATTTTGCAGCTTCACCGCGTACCAGTTCCAAATGACGATAAGAAGAAGAACACTGCCCGGCAAAGCATCACATACTTTTTGGCTCCGGACGATGACGCCCTGCTCCTGCTTCACCGCGTACCAGTTCCAAATGACGATAAGAAGAAGAACACTGCCCGGCAAAGCATCACATACTTTTTGGCTCCGGACGATGACGCCCTGATCCAAGCCGTTGTGCCCAGGAATGAAATTAAAGCTGATTTTGATCCAGTTCTTACCCATGCATACTACGATGCCCAAATTGGTTCCAAGGAATGAAGTATTATAAAAATACATGCGAGTCTCCCTACTGAAATTATGTTTACAATGTTACATAATATGACTATAATAGAAGATCAAGTTATTTGTAGAAGGAAGAAGAAATATAATTAAAACACATCCTTGATTTGTGGGATTACTAGTTAAGCAGTTTCGTATAACTAATATCCTTAAATAAATCATTTTAGCATTTGCAGCAAATATGAATCATAGTATTACTTGATATTGCTCGTAAATCCAGTGTACTTTGTATAAAATAGTATATTCATTCCTATTCAAACGAAAAGCCAAGTTGGATAAAAGCCCACCACTGAGCGTGTAATGGAGAAAAGCCGTATAAATGCAGTATTTGGATTGAATTATTTGCCAGGAAATACAACTAAAATGAAGTATGTCTTGTCCCGTGCTTTCCCTTAAGATTTCACATAATTTGCTCCTTCATTTGAGATTATGGATAACCACCGTATTCCAACTTACAGAAAAGGTATTGAAGAAAACGGTATTTCTCATGCCTACACAATGTACAGCTACTGCTGTAAGT